>JAFVLL020020827.1:0-11251 GCA_021397915.2 Tor tambroides | reverse complement strand
TCGGTAGGCAAAAACTACCATCATCTTCGCATTATGGAAGGCACTGCTCCCGATAATGATTCTGGATCAGGTATAACATTGATTCAAAAGGAGGATGCCAAAGACTGATACATACCAGTAACTTACTGATTTTTTTAATTATCGTTTAAGAAATACAATGTGGTCTGTGGTCATAGCTTTTGAAAACAAGGTTATCTCCATAGCAGATGCTGCTTTCACATTTCGACAGTATAACTGTCATAATTATGGAAGGCACTGCTTCCGATAATTATACATTTGTTAAAAAAGGCGTTACAAAATGCTATTTATAGTGATCCCTGTCACTGATAAATAAAAAACTAATAAATAGAATTTCAGAGCCACACAGGAAAGCATCTTTCTGTTATTTGACAGAATTGATCTGAAGAGCCCCTGAAAAAGTGTATCCAACCAGAAAATTGGCAAAATACTGTGCTTCACGAGGTGTTTTATGATCACAGGTAAGTTAGGTTACAAACATTAAAATGTCAATGGCTGATTGTCTAACTGGTGTCTGTATAAAAAAAAAACCTCTAAATCCAGACTGTTCAGGTGTTATGCAAGAAGCTCCTAAAAGGAGTCTGAAAATTTTGAAAATAACAAACCAGTAACACATTCCAAATTTGTATAATCTAAACTAGATCTCAAAGAAAAACGTCCTCCAAGAATAGAAATTCTGGGTTATCTACCTTGATGTCAATCAAACCCCTTATGAATTTTGAAAGTATAGCACATGAGTGATATGAGCTACTTTTATAATATTTTATGCCCTTGTGTCTTTTTTGAAGTTTGATAGCTCCAGTAATTTCATGGAAAAGATCGACTAGAACATTCTTCAAATATCTTCTTTTGTGTTTCACAGAAGGGGTCTGGAATGACATGAAGGAGAGTAAATGATGACAACATTCAATTTTTGGATCAACTACTGCTGTAAATACTGATGTAAACCACTTATCCTAAATTCATGATAATAGAGCACCAAAATCATTTTCTGCTTTAATTTTCCTTTTTTTCCTTGAGTGATGGTTCAAAACTATATCACAGCTAAAGAGGTGAGCTGAATCTGCTTGTCTAAATTTCATTATCCATATCCCATACTTCCCCTGCCAATGCATTGGCACAGCCCTGGATGGTCCAAGTGGCAAGAGCAAACTGATTCTTGAATTGGTCAATGTCAGCAGATTCAAGCCCTCCTTTAATGGCTTCAAGGTGATCCACCAGAGCTGCCAGAGTGTGTGATCCAGAGCCCAGCAGAATGTGCCGGAATAGACTTTCCCGTGGAGACACATAGGGAGAGAGAAAACTGCCTTCCACCTTCAAACAGACACATCATGTTAACATACACAGTGTAAAACAGCAGAACTACAGACAAACTACAGCTGCTGCTGTTTCTAAGGTCGTATATCCCAAGAATGCAATATGAAAAAACTTTCAAAGCGTTTTAAGGCTGGCATTTTGCTGCTTTTAGCCCATGCCTATTAGCTTTGAGGTACTATGCTGTTGCACCCCAGAAGTTGACATGCTTAGCCATTACACTCATTTAATATGTATCTAACACAATTAGCAATTATATGCATTTAAAAATGTATCTTTCTGTTCTGAGAAAGCGAAACAGAAATATTGATGATTTATCATATCCAAAAAATTTTTCCAATAAAATGGTCCTCTTCCTAAAACCGCTTGCTTCTAACTATCGACAGCAGCAGCAAAGGCTACTGGACATTTTAAAAAGCCCTTTGATATATTCCATCTCAATTTCCTTTTTCAACAGGAAATACGTCAACACAGGAAAGAATGAAACAGCTTGACCATTTTTACCCTCATAATGCGATTGTTGATGATGCGACACTGCTCCATGTCATCAAGATCACTGTTCCGGATGGCGGAAACAAGAGCGCTGGCAGCACGATCGTATGACCCATGAGCTGAGAGAAGCCACTGCATCGTCAAAGTAGAAGGAAGGCGGCCCGACTTCAAAAGAAAAATGCAGAAAGTTAATTACATCTCCCTGTAGCCTTTACAGAAATTCATCAAACATCAAGCTTAAGTTCTTTGGGAGTCGCAAAAAGACATATAACCACACAGACTCACCATTTGGCGTGATTCGACTTTAGACCTGATTTGGGACACATAGTTGCGGATGACGCTGGTATACTTTCCCACGTTCAGCTTGAGCAAGTGGTCGTGTACCAGCCGAAGCGTAACCAGTCCGACCACCTCACCTGCAGTCTTGGCAAGTTTCAGGGTGTTGTAGGAAGTGTACCGTTCCAGATTTTGATCTGTATCCTCAAAAGTGCCAAAAGGGTATGACTTTGTACTCTGAAACACATCAGGAACATGATTACTTCCTATCTTTCATCATGAAACAAAATGCACCTGAATTTATTTTACTTTATTTTGACAGCTTCAGTAAAATCTTGATACTTACCGAAGTAAATCGAAATGAAAGTGACGGGATGCCTGAGAAGGTCTGGAATGGATAAGCAGAGTGAGACAAACCCATAGGCTCCATTCTGTGGAAAAAAAATAAAAATGTTTTTTATATAGATATTCTACAGGAGATATATATATATCTGGTCCTTCACCACATGAAATTACAATCAAACTGTGGAGCATATAGGCAGTGAGGGACGAACTTACACAGACTTCTCCCAGTTGGATCCAGCAAACTGTTCATGCAAGGATTTGGTTCCATCAACTGGAGATGAGACCTGTATGGGGGAAAAAAGTTTATTTCTCTTTTCAGGACAGGCAAAACAGCTTTTTTGCAGATTATAAGAAAATTGAAGCTGAAGATTTAGCATTTGTGATACAGCACCTGTTTCATAGTGCTCTCTAGTAATTCATACAGCAATGGACTGGCAGCTGCTTTGAAAGAGTCAAAACCTAAAGAGAATGTCAGATGATCAACATCAACTCAAGACCAAAGTTCCTTAATTCTTAAGAAAGAAATGACTCTTTACAAACCTGAAATAACTTCATCAAGGCTGATGTAAGAAAACATTTTCAAATTCAGGGAGGTCAGGTAGCCCTGAGGGGACAAAAAAACAAATATATTCACAGACTTACAGTAACTGCTGAATGCACAGGCTGTTTTAAACTGCATCCTAACATACTACAGTACTCTTACCGTTTCTGCAGTGTGTGTGTATTGTGCAGAGATATATTCTGTATATTCCGTTTTTTATTAGATCCCAAATGAGATAATTTGCACAAAATGTATTATTTCCAAGATGATATAACTATAATGCAATGTGACGATGCAACAGTTTATTGTTGAACAATCCCCAGTGTTTCAATTACTATTTTTTAAATAGTAGGCAGTGTATACAATGCAGTTTTTACTAATTAGTACTCCATTAAAAATGCAATAACCATATACACACTGCAATTAAATACAGTAAATACATTCATAATTAAAACCATTCTTGTTATTGTTGTTTAATTTTATTTGTGGTGGTATTATTATTTGTTGTTGTATCATACAAACACAGAGTATTTACAACCCATATTTAAAATGGTTATCGTTTAACAGAAGGCAGGCAAAGATGCATTCATACCTCCAACCACTCAGTGGCCCCAACACTCCCAAATTCACCAGCACTCCAGCTAGCAAAAATTATGCTCCTCTTTGGCTTGAATCCATCTTGGAAGAAAAGAAAGATGCACTTGAAATCAACAAATTTATTCTTAATTAAAAGTTAACATTTATAATTCTTTATATAATGACACTTATTTATGTATTTAAAAAGACATCACTGCTTGTACTTAATGTACCATTCTTGATCATATCTGTGATAGTTCTGGCCAACTCCACCATTAAACTAGTGCCAACTGTGCTTCTGGCATATCCAGGGCCCCATGCATCTCGCTGGGCGCCAATCACCATATAACGATCTAAAGCAAAGGACGAGGACCAAAATTAAGTGATCAGTGACCGGGACCAATTAATTGTTTGATGTACACAGCTGTTTAAAGCAGAATATAACAGAATATAGTACCTGTATCCGTATAACCTGTAATGACTCCAAACACATTGTGGATTTTTTTCTGAATAAGGACATTCTTTACTTCCACTGTAATAATATCGCCATCATCGCCGAGTTTGTACATGGTATCCCGAAGCATCCCATCACTCCAGCCATCAGGTGAGGTCCGACCACCTAACTTACTGTTTGAGGACAGGGGCAAACAAATGTTGACAGGACTATTGAATTGTCTGAATCTTCTGATTAAAATGTGAGTGGTGCTTGTACATGCAAAAGTTGCTGCCAGGATGCTAGGGTGATCTGGGTTATTTCCAAGAATGAGTGTTTTTAAGTGCATGGGATTGATAGATGGTTGTTTTGCGTAGTTGCTGCTGCAGGTTCTTGCTGGTTCAAGTCAAGAAAAAAAGCCCAACACTAAGCCCACATTACACTCTGAGGCCAGATTTTTACATTTATATTCTTAAGACTAAAATTCTTCTTAAACTGCTTTTTCTCATTATTTTCTAACTAAATAAAGTTAAGAATATTTTGTATTCCCGAAAACATTTATTAAGAATGGTCATATATATTTCTTAAAATTGTTCTAAAGACAAAACATAGATTTAAATTCCTAAAAAAAAAGTTTTTAAAATAATTGTAAATAACTTCTTAAAGTCATGATAACCTCCAATTTGTCTTAAATGCCAAATGGTAAGATGTTCAGTGTAGTTCTATTCAAATATTAAGCATTAAAACTCTAAGTACATATAATATATATTACTAAGGATGTGTATAAGCACACTGACCATTAATGTAAACAACAATCGATCATGATTAATCGTGATGTGCCTTTTTGCTGAATTCGGATTTCAGTAACAACTCTACAAGTCAAATAGGGACATATCAGTAACAGCAACAGTGATAGTAATAGCATTTACTGTCATAAATGCTATATACTATCATTCATTTTGATAGGAAATGAATGGCAAACACAACTGCACCTCATGATCTCAGTAGCCTGTCTTATGGTTATAGTTTGGGCTGGAATGCTGGGCAAGCCAGAGGACTGAGCCGGGGGAAACTGGGTATGATTGAAGGAAGGGAATCCTGGAGTGTAGGGATCACCAGTGCCGAGATGGACCTATGAAAAGAGCGTTTTAAAAGATCAACTTTATATGAACTTCTAAATGTACACATATTCTGATAAAAGAAAGGTTCCACAACTTACATGGCCAAAAAGAGCAGTGTCGTCTTTAATATTGTAGTTAACAGGATCTGGATAAATTAGCACAGCACTAGCATTCAAGCTAGCAGCATTAGCAACCTGTATTAAGCAAATGAAAACAAAAGGATAAACAAGGAAATATCAATAATAACTGTCTTAAAATATGAGCACGTGAGAGAACCAACCTTTTCAGCAAAACTTGAGAGTCCAGCTCGAACCAAGACGACTTTTCCATTTATGTCAACATTTAGCTCTTGCAGGCGCCTGAAGTCTTCTGCTCGTCCATAATGGGCATACAGAGCTGCACCCTATACAACAGAATAAATAAAACGGAATGTGTCCTTCTATTTCTACTTGTATCTCAATTATATTCACATTTTAATCCCAGAAGTATGAAGTTCTTTTTTCAGTGGAACACAAACTGAAATTTTTAGAAAGAATAATCCATCTCTGTTAGTCCATATAATGCAAGTGGATGGGCCCTCAAAGTTGACACATCAAAAACTAAGAAAAACAACATGACCATTAATATTTGAAACTTTTTTTTTTCAGCACATTGTGAACCGTGATGTAAACTTGTGATTAGGGCTGGGCGATATATCTCATGCGATATGCGTGCGCATCTCGTCAGTAAAGCCGGTTCCTTGATTAGCAGTAAATCTCCATCACCTGCTTTCAAATGGAGCGGTATTTACTACACAGAGCCGTAGTTCACTGACAAGCTACGCAATATCGCGTTCATAACTGAAGGTGATTCATCTGCGATAATGAACGCAATATTGCGTAGCCTGTCAGTGAACTGCGCTCTGTGTGTCTAGCGCTCCATTCTTGCAGGCGGCACTACCTGATGAGATCGCACGCATGGCCACATGGTGTAATCGCCCAGCCCTACTTGTGATAGGATGCTCCTCACTTCTCGCATGAGTTTCACAACATGATCAACTAGTAATTTTGGGAAGTAACGGGTTTTTTTGAAGCTTCAACTTCGAGGTTTCCATTCGTTTCTGTTTCACATAAGAAAGAAAGTCATAAATCTGGGAAGGCATGAGGGTGAGAAAATAAGTAGAGACTTTTCATTTTGGGTGGCGTATCAACAGCGCTGAATGCATTGAATATTCACCTACAAAATGGCTACTTTTTGAAAAGTAACTAAGAAACTTCAGCTATTGTGCTAACTTCTCTCAGAGTTGAATTTTTAACATAAGCATATGTGACCCTGGACCACAAAACCAGTCATAAGTGTCAATTTCTCGAAATTGAGATTTATACATCATCTGAAAGCTTGTTAGGATAGGACAATATTTGGCTGAGATACAACTGTTTGAATATCTGGAATCTGAGGGTGCAAAAAAATCAAAATACTGAGAAATTTGCCTTTAAATTTGTCCAAATGAAGTTCTTATCAATACATATTACTAATCAAAAAATAAGTTTTAATATTTATGGTAGGAAATTTACAAAATATCTTCCTAATGTCCTAATGATTTTTGGCATAAAAGAAAAATCAATAATTTTGACCCATACAATGTATTTTTGGCTATTGCTACAAATATACGCCAGCGACTTAAGACTGGTTTTGTGGTCCAGGGTCACATATATTGAATTTTTGTAACTTAACCGCAGATGAAATCCTGCAGGAGCCATTAATTCTATGGCTTCAGAAGATTTGGAAAATTGCTCACGAGTTTTGTGTGTTTTTTTTTTTTTGTCAGTTGTTGTCAACATACATTCCCTTTCAAAACTAACCTGCACTGTTTTAAGTGCACTGTATGCCAAATAGCCCTCGGTTGTTCCCACAACGTTACCACGGAACAGGACTCTGTTATTTGAGGAACCAGGCTCATGGACTTTCACATAGTGCTCATCGGTCCAGGTATTCATTCCAAAAGTTTTGAATTTCCCCATGATTTTATTAGCAAGTGCTTCATCTCCTGCGCTTCCTGACTGGTGACTGGCACTAGAGAATTCCCTACAAGAAGGAAAAACAGAAAGGCAAAACAAAACATCTTTAATTTGAATACCTGCTCAACAAAGTATGGAAAAAGCAACAGTGCAGTTGTGTGTATTTACTTGAGGTTGCTGTTAATGTTGTCGGTTGTCAGTTTCTTTTTCAGCAATGCCCTGAGATCACTCCAGTCCAATGAATAAACTGCTTCTGCTCTCACTGTGGCAATCTCATTAAAGACCGGACAATCTGACTTGATTTCTGGTTTGTCTGTGCTTCTATTAGACAGGTAACCAATGAGGTATCCTGAAAGACAAATAAATGAGTTGTTTTTGTGCACAGAAAGTATTACAGTTTAGTGGTCATTGCACAAAAACATCTGACCAATCAGAATAAAGAATTCCAGAGGGCCACATAATAAGCTTGAATATATACCAGCATATTGGTTTACCAATAATGAAAAGGAACAGAATGCCAATGACATATCCGCAGATGGTTTTGGGAGAACGCTGGTTCAGTTTGCTGGGGTAATACGGACGATTATGTTGGTTTATGTTTTCCCCAACACCGTTAGCCTCCACTTCATCATCCATGTCAGATGAGAGCTTCATCTCCACGTGGCTGTTGTCACCCTCCATGTTCTGGGTCAGGTTAAAGCGAGTGTAGGACCGCGGCTCCCCATTGAACTGGAAAAATACAGTTACAAGACACCATGATAAAATACTGTCCTGGGTTCTCTTCACTGTAAGAACAATTAAAAGGCTGGTCGTGTTTAAAGTCATGAGGTTTCAGATTTTCTCTTGAATATTGAAGGTTTTCAGCACAAATGGTAAAACCGATATCAGGAACAAATTAAGGAGGTTTCAGTTAAAGTGCCTAAAAATCTTCTCAACTGAAAAGAAACATTTAAATCTCAGCAGTCACAGATCTCATCAAAAATTGTGCTTTCTTTGTTACCTCTCAAATGGTTAATGATTGGCTCAGATGATTAATTTGTATGAAAAGTATGTCTTACGATTTTTGAAATTGTTGTCCTGGCTTGATCCATTGTGGCCTCAAATAACTGCTGCAAGAGAATGAGAATTGTTCATATCGGCCATATTGATCATATTTTTGGGGCATGATAAATGTGGTCACTATGAACTGTCAATAAATGAAAAAGAACTGCATGAAGATTATTTTTTGTAGAAAAAATATTATGTAGATTTTTTTAAATGCAGATATATTATATATATATATATATATATATATATATGTGTGTGTGTATGTGTGTAATATATATATATATATATATATATGTGTGTGTGTGTGTGTGTGTGTGTGTGTATTATATATGCATAAATTAAATTATAAAGTTTGAAATATGTGACTATGGACTGAAAGAGATAAGGACTGAATTTCTTTTTTCAGAAGCTGAAGGTTACAAATTAATCTAATAATCCAAAGCACAAGAGAAAAACACTGCAGGCAGATAAACATGCATCCTTGAGACAGTCTCATTCAAAAAAAAAGGGTGACAAGCACTACATTTTAAATTTGTTCAGCAATAACTAAAGGCATTAAAGTACACATTAAAAAAAGTCACACTGAAGCAATGCACCAAATGTGCTCTGCTAACTAGCTTGGACACATGCAAGCTAGAGATAGGAAAATGAATTCGGGCTACACCCTACCGGGAAAGAACGTGCACACAATCAGATCAAACCAATCCTCATGTCCGTTGGGGCCTGACATGTAACCCCTTACTGTCTTTTCCTAAGAAACTGCACAGTCTGCTGGGCTCCTTAAGGATGGCCCACTAATCTTCATTCCTTGTCTAAGTAATTCTATAGGTACGCAAGCAATAGTGCTTACCTATTTACTTCTACATTTTATAATGGGAACAATGAAGCCAAATAAAACTCTAGAGAAAGGAAACTGTTATATTTAAGCCTGAAAAATTGAAAAAAAAAAAAAAAATTACACTAGGAGAGAAAGTAAGCTTAAGTTGAAGGACCAAGGACAAGCCAGTCAATTTTTTTTTTATTATTATGGGGAAAAATCCCTTTAAAATCCCAAATGATTTCATAAAGTGCTGATTTAATCCATTCATGCAATACACCCAGAATTTAAATTACTATGTAAAGCTATTTAATCAAGTGACTCTGCCACCATCTCTTGAATATTTTTTTCTGAGAAGTAAATGGATGAAATAACCTTGTGTCATTTACTCACAATTAAAAATAACCTCTGTACTAGACGCACGTTATAAATGTACAACTCTATTATTCTGGCCATCAAACTATTTTGGTTCATAATCTACATTCCCAAGAATTCCAGACATTGTTGATTAATCTTTACAGAACTGGCAAAGAGGATTAAAACTTCACTGTAGCAAATCATGTGATGGTCACACAGTGTGAAAACACCGTAAAAATGATTTGCTAGGCAACTCAACATCTAAATTAACTGTTTTTATTCAAGTTAAATTAAATATGATAGCAATTAATTTTATAGGATCATTAAGCTACAATTAGCTTCATTAAGTAACAACTGCCCATTTTCTCATAAAAGTTTATAATCACCATAATTTATTTGCAAACAACAATCAATTTTAATAATTAAAAAAAAAAAAAATCCTTCATTGTAAATATTATGCCTTTCAAACTAGTAATGACAATTAATTTAGATGAGCTTGGTAACAGGTGACACGCACAACCCAAAAGGACTTGGGTTAACTGGAAAGGACATGTGTTCAGAGCTGACCCTGAAGAAAATGTCACATCCATCTGCCAGCAAATCACAATGCAAAAATTTCAATTTAGTTATAGCTACTAAAACAATAATTTGAAAATTTAACTTGAACCACACAACAATATTACTTCAATTATTCAATCTTGAAATTGTGTTAATATTGAAGCTAAAAACATTCGAGGTCATTTAAATTATGACAAAAAAGTTAGTACTTTGTTATTAATCTAATTGTACAAGTGAAACTATCACTATCTAATATCAGTTTGACAGAATCTGCGTGAAGGTCAGCAGAGCACGTGCATGAATTCACTGTAGTCAAATAAAGGCTAAGTCTAGTCCGCACCTGCTCTGTACAGACATATACAGTAGCTGCCATACGAATTAAAAGCGATTATTATTATCATTTCACTTATTAAACAAACTGTGAGGAATAATCCTAACTAAAGTGGTTCAGAAAGCAAAGCACCGCTACTCTTAACGTAGAAATGGCCAGCAGTCAACATTCTGAAGCCAATGCATTTATATTAGCAGACCATGAAGTGTATGATGATCTTACCAATGCTCTCAATCTCCTGCCTTACTGAAGGCGAAAGTCACGACCACCGCGAGCGCTGCACATGCACATAATAACCTTGCAGACCCTGTGAGATTGTGAAGTGTTCCTATTGAGGGAGGCGGCTTTGGTGTCACTTCCTGTTTTCTATATTAGGAAATTATTTATTAAGTATGAACATCAGTTCAAGAGCGACGAAAATTTGCTTTGTATTAAATAGCCTACTTGGTTTTATATTTAGCCTAATATCGAATTTGCATTTACATTCTGAGAGTATTTAGAATAAAATGTTGTATAGTTAAGCTACATGAGAACTGAGTAATAGCCTGCTAATTATTAATCCTGGTTATTATTGTGCACTGCATTTTTATTGCTATACAAATAAATTACAATAACATGTACCATGGGCGTCGCTAGGCCATTTTTAGGGGGGCTTTAGCACCCCTAAATTTCTGCTCAGCCCCCCTAAAAATCTTGCGATTCTTCCCCTTTAAATTTCAAATGAAAACGGCAGCAGATTTAGGCTCCTTCCCATCTTTCTGCGCGTTCTTCAATCCACAGACTGCGGTGGCGCAGAGGAGAGGAGAAGGTGTGTGTTTATCGATAGATTGTTGTAATATCTACATTTATGCAGTTCTTTGTCATAAATACAGTTTACAAAAAGTCATGGGAGAGCAATCGGTTTCCAATCTACTGTAAAGTTTTCGCTGCATGCATCACACCACAGCTGTTTCCTTCAGCGAAAGCCCTTAACACATATGAACGCATACTTTATAAAACGATCACGTTATTGCTATTTTCATTTGAAA
>JAFVLL020020826.1:0-16360 GCA_021397915.2 Tor tambroides | reverse complement strand
TGAAAGAAATTTTGTCTAGCAATTGCACTGAAGTGAGAGAATTATGTAATTTATAATGTTACACTTTTCAATTTCAAATAAATGCAGTTTTGAAATGTCTATTGAAAAAGCAAAAGTTTTCAACATTATTATGATTATAAGAAATGTTTCTTGAGTAGTAAATCAGCATATTAGAATGATTTCTGAAGGATCATGTGACACTGAAGACTGGAGTAACGATGCTGAAAATTTAGCTTTGCATCACTGAAATAAATTATGATTTAAAATATATTAAAATAGAAAATAATTCCTTTAAACTGTAATAATATTTTACAATAGTTCTCTTTTTACTGTATTTTTTGTCAAATAAATGCAGCCTCGTTGAGCATAAGAGTCTTCTTTTCAAAGCCCGGATCACGGACACACACACATCGGTCGCATTGGCTTTGTCTCCCAGGATGGAAAGAGCACTAAACGAGTATTATGATCGGTTGCAAAACCCGAGCTTGCTGACACGAAAGCACAAGGCTGTTACTGTCAGCTCAAAAAATGCCATCCACACCAGAAGACACGCAACTCAAAACCAACCGTAAACGCTCCCTGGGCAGCAACCAGAACTCTGTCAGAGCTCATCAAAAACAAAGAGGCTCCCTGGGAAATATAACAGTGCACATCTTTGTCCGACGGCTGTTTTACATGTACTGAGGGGCTGACCATCAAAAACAGAAAAGAAAGGGAAAAAACAAAGGAGGAAAGACATGGCCAGCAACAGAATTACATTAGAACAACACCATCGTCTCATCAACACACCTGCTTTCTGCCGGGATCAAAGCAGGTGCTTCCATCACGATGGCAGGATCCAGGCGAGATGGAGAGGATAGCTGGTTTCGAGGAGCCTTTGGAGCCTCCACCACTCAATATAATAAATAGGTTTCTGCTCTCGTCTGGCCCTCCCCTCAGATCTGCAGTGCAGCCCAGGGGTCTCGCCCAGGAGTCGTGAGGAGTGTTTTTCAGATGAATCCGACACGCTGGGTCTCAGAAAGAATGTCTTTAATCAAAGGCTGTCTCCTCTTTCCATCGGAGTTATGAATTCTGGGAAAAAATCTATACATTTGTAGCCTTTGGGGAGACATTAGGTTTCTGACTTGGGCTAATTTTTCTTTAGACAATCTTGGGAGAAAATTAAATTGTGTCATGAGGGGATACACCAGTTCTTTTTTCACTTTGTACAGAACTTAAAGGTCTATCTAAAGTGAATAATAAAATGGATAGGATGCATTCTGGATGCTGATTGGTCTACAGAGTATTCCAGCCGTACAAAAATACATAATACTGTATATTTATAGCTATGACAATAAAACATCAGCTAACGTGTATATCACTTCACAGCACACATTCCAGGCAAAAACCTATACTGTATAATTACAACCAAAGGATGGCAATTCATACCTTATTCATGAAAGGATTTAGCAAGAATATTATATAATTCATTTAAAAAATAGGTAATACTTTAGTATATAGTACAAATTCTCAATAGTTGCTTATTAGCATGTCTATTATTATCATATTGGCTGTTTAATAGTGCTTATAAAGCACATATTCTGCATGAGCATATTCTACATCCCTAATCCTACCCAATACCTGAACTTAACAACTATTAACTATTTATAAGCAGGAAATTAGGACTGGAGTTTATTGAGGCAAAAGGCATATGGTTTGTTAATGGAGAGAATTGGACCTAGTTATGCAAACAGTAAAATTAACATAACCAATTTCTATATCTTTTGTGTGAATACTGAACATTTTTAATGTAAAAAATCTCATTCTCACCATGTTAAATCCATGTAATGGGAATTACACTGTGGTAGGAATGTTCATAATTTTCAGGGAAAATAAATAAAATAAAATAAATAAATAAATAAATAAATAAATGTGTGTCAATTTCTGGACATCAAGAGTGGACAAATTAGTAAGAAAAAATTTCCAAAAGTCTACAGGTTCAAAAGCGCCCATATCTAAATAAATACCCAATTACGGGTTTCTGAAACTGTTAATATCTTCATCAAAATCCTACTTCCAAATTGTTAACGCATATTTCTGACCTCTCCTATTTAGCATGGCATGTAAAAACAATGTAAATTGCCACAACTTCAGCAGTTTAATGTTGTAGCTACAAACTCTACAAGCATTTCTATTTGATTTGCCTTTTTAGTGCTACCTAATGCACTTTCTTTGCTTTGTTTCTTTGTTTTACAGAATATAGAGATGAATTTATATTTCACTGTCATTAACAACAACAACAATAACAACAAACACATCAATTTCTGCGGTTACCATAAAAATGAATAATTTCCAAGATTTGAAATCAGAGATATTTATTTCATGATAATTCTGCCACTCCGTGAATGCACATAAAGCACTCAAGATTGCACTATTGTAGACATGTTCTTCCTCCAATATTTAATATTTACTGGTTGATCAATTTTTTTCCTCAAATTGCTACATTTTGTCTATCCCCAGTCCTGAATACACTGCGACATCCTTGCTAACAAGCTAATTCAAATAGTCATGTGCACTTCCAATTGATTTCCTGCACAAAACGGCAGTACTTCCTGTGGAGGTCTTTGTCTTTGTATCCCAGCATGCCTCCTTTGCCTCCTCATCTAAATGCAGCACAACGTACATACCTGGTTACGCTTGTACAAGGGCTTTTCAGTCTCAGTGGTAAGTCTCAGGCCACTAGGCAGCACAACTGTTATTAAATGGCTAGGGAATGAAGCTGGGGGGAAAAAGGTGGAAAAACAACCAATTAAATCAACAAGAGGAGTGCTGGCTAGTTTAGATGCATCAAGCTCCTCTAAATCTTGGTCCTCCCTGATGTGATCCTCCGGCTTGAAGAAGCACTCAAGCACGGCATCAACATCTGCAGTTCAGACCGGGGTCCTCATGTACCTCCTGGAGACCATCTTTAATAAGAGCAAGCAGTCTGAGAGAGATGTGTTCATTACTGAAGGCCGATTTGGAAAAAAACAGGCCATTAGTGAGTATTTACAGAGCGCTAATACTACGGGGAGCCGTGATTTTCTGCTCTCTCTTTTGGGAGTACTGGGCGAGCTGCCAACAATGTTAATGTAGGTTTGGAGCAGGCACAGCGCCTGCTGATATAAATAAAGGTTGGTTGGGTGGTTGGATGGATTGTAGACACCATTTAAGGTTGTTCTACATGAGGGAGGATTTGAGGATTTCTAAAATAAGGAGATGAGGAGAGGGTCGCCTATACAAAAACACTACAGTAAGATCTGACCTCATATATAGCACAGCCTGGAATGAAGGGAGTGAGCCAATATTATATATATATATACATACATACAGCAATGATCACAATAGAAAAATTATGTAGATGAGTTAATAAGTATTTTTTAGAATAAAGTTTAATATCTAAATGCCAAGATGCATTCATCACATATATAAAACAATTATGCATATAACATTGATTTATTTTTATATATGTTACGCCTTTAGTTTTCTTTATTTTATATATTATTATTAATCTTCTTATCAATGGCTAAATGAACAATGAAATATTAATATTTTTAAAATTATAATTAACAAATTAAAAAATGATATAATTTATTACATATTAAATAACTATAGATTTGAAAAAAAAACTAAAATACAGTAAAAACAGCAATATGGGAAATATTATTGCAATTTAGAAGAAGTTTCTTCAACAAAATAAAAACTATTTTCAACACTGACAATAAGAATCATTGTTAATTGTGCAACAATTGAGCACTAACTGAGCAGCAAATCAGCATGATTTCTGAAGGATCATGTGACACTGAAGGCTGGAGTAATGATGCTGAAAATTCAGCTTTGATCACAGGAATAACATTTTAAGATATATTACAGAACACAGTTATTTTAAATTGCAATAATATTTTACAATATTCCTGTTTTATTGTATTTTGATCAAATAAATGCCACCTTTGTAAGCATAAGAGGTCTAATTTCAAAAATATATATAAAAAGATCTGAATAATCGTTAATATTAATCTTTGATATTAAATCATAACAATTAAGAACTAAAGTTTACGAATGGCTATCAAGAAATTTTGGTAACAGTTTATTTTAAGGTCCAATTCTCAATATTAACTAGTTTCTTATTAGCATGCATATTACTAGCATATTGGCTGTTTATTATTATTTATAGGTAATGCCTTATTCTGCATGACCATATTCTAGATTCCTTAACCCGACCCAATACCCAAACCCAACAATTACCTGCAGCAGCAGAAAGCTCTTATTAAGAGAGAAAACTCTTAGTGAATATGTGTTCCCTATTCTAAAGTGTTATCAAAATTTTAATAATTTGATGGTAAAAACTGAAATTAAGCAACATTTAAACAGCAGTTTATACAACAGTTTAGCTTTGTTTTGTTAATATAACTTATTACGTTTTCTATTGGATGTTATTATTTAGTATAGGAATATGCCACTATATACACTATTTGTATATTTTTCACTCAAGGAAAAACATATCTAGATCCATTTACACATAATCAGAGTTTATTTCCTAAGGAAGGACATTTTGCAGGATGAATCAGTGTGTGTGTGTGTCTCAGTGTGAGAGAGAGTGAGAAACAGCAGGCTGTTTTCACATGAAGGCATCTCCACCTGTCTGCTCTGACATCTGAGGGACCGCGTGACATCCGTAGCCCACGGCGACAGGACCTGCATCTCCTCCACAAACATTCCTTCTGCAGTCAGTGTGTGATCAAGTTAATATCACTGAGAAACTATCATCGTTTTGTTAAAATTATTTTTTTTTTTTACTGTTGTTTTTATTAGTTTTCATTGTTTTTAAATATGTCTATATAGTTTCTAAGTTTTAGTTTTAGTTATAGTCGATAATAACCCTGGAAGCAACAATATTAAAACTAGCAAAATCCCTCTGTAAAGGGCCAAAAAATAGAAGAGTTGGACTCCCTGCCTGCTGACCTTTACCACTGTAAGAACTTCTGTCAAATTGGTTTTGTGGTATTTCTCCTCCAGAAATAAAAGAGAAGCACTGGCTCCTAATCATGCTTGTGTTGGGTGCCTATGTGAAGGAAGAAGGACTGAGTATTGCCTTATGAGACTATTTGTGAAACTATGCCATATAGGTATGTTCCAGCCATTAAAGCCTGCAGTGTGTTGTGTGCAGGACTGGTTTTGTGTGTATGAGATCTGTTGTGGCGTTGTGCTGTAATCTCTGCGCTCTGCAGCAGCTCAGGTATGTCTTGCCTGATAGCAGCACATCACTGAACAGTCTGCTGTGAACACATGATCCATGACTGCAAGATCAGACCTAAACACAGTTTTACACACATATTCACCAAGCTTTCGACTTCAATTATTGTTAATTTAAGCTAATATTTAAGTGTTTTTTTCTTACAGAGGACAGGCTTTGAGAGTCTAATTATAATTAGCTTTATATAAAATAAAAATAACATTTTAAAGTAGTATGTTTTATGTTTTTATAATGATGTGTGTGTGTGTGTGTGTGTGTGTGTGTGTGTGTGTGTGTGTGTCCGTACCTGTTTTTATATCCCGGTGGGAACTTAAACCTGAATACACACAGACTCATGGGGACTTGTGTCACGGTGGGGACCTAAATTGAGGTCCCCACGGGTAAACAAGCTTATAAATCACACAGAATGAAGTTTTTTGAAAATCTAAAAATGCAGAAAGTTTCCTGTAAGGGGTAGGTTTAGGTGTAGTGTTGGTGTAGGGTGATAGAAAATACGGTCTGTACAGTAGAAAAACCATTACGCCGATGGAGAGTCCCCACAAGGATAGTGAAACAAGTGTGTGTGTGTGTGTGTTTATAAAAATCAGAAACGTAAAACATAAGTATTTTTTTACTCAGAGGTTAGGTTTTGGGTTAGTCTATAGTAATTATAATAAACTATGTAAAAGAAAAAATATATATTTTATTATTTTTTTAAAAAAATAATAATTTAAAATATAAATAATACATAATTTGTTTGTCTGTAAGATGTGTTTATATAGCACCTTTTCACAGCTCAAAGTGACTTTACAGATATACATTTCAACAGTAATTATAATTACAATTATCTGTATTTTAAAAAAATAACTACTAATAGTTTAATATATAAATAATTTGTATAATAATAATTTGTGTAATAAATAAATAAATCCTTATAAAATACAAAAAGTGTATTTTTTTCTTTCAGAATTTAGGTTTTGTGTTAGTATATAGTAATTATAATTATCTTTATGTTAAATAAATACAAAACAAAACACAAAGAATAAGAATAAGAATAAGATTATAAAATCTATTACAGTATGTCCTCTATGTTATGCATGTTATGTGTGTGTGTGTGTGTGTGTGTGTGTGTGTGTGTGTGTGTGTGTGTGTGTGAAACAACCCCCAAATCTCAGTGATGGACATCACCATCTGTGCCATCATGGTCTACACCTCCCAAATACTGACATATCCACCCCTAAAGTGTGTGTGCATGCGTGTGTGTGTGTAAATATACATGCACTATAAATAAAGAGCCACTGTCAGTCATGTGTTATCAATGATGGGAATCAAACAGTCTGGGGAATAAATCACATCCACAGCAGGGTGCGAGTGGAAAAAGGGAATATCCATATCCTGCCAAAAATATCCTATTTTTTTATTCAAACATGCCAGTGGATGAGATCCAATCCAAACTATATATCTGAGGTAAAGCTACACAGACACACTGAACGAGTTTCCAACAGAACATGTTATTTTAAGTCCTACTTCAAGTGGTAAGGAAATCATTACCTCGCCAACAACTTCTACTGAAGTTAATGTAAATCTACAGTGTGGTAGAGGTAAAACAGCCAGTCCTTGTAAATAAACACCGCATATCGCTATGCATACAGTTTATGATGTATAAACGCATACGAAACCATGGTGTATACTATCAATAACTTCAAACTCAAAACAGACGCCAATCGTATTTCCTGGTATCCCCTGATGCAAAGATGCTGGGATATATTTTACAACTCCTCACATTCTTGCTTAAGTATATACTAGATCACAGAAAGCCAATACCATCACTGAGAAACTGCCTTGCGTCTTTGAGGCTTAGAATAAGAATAAAACTTCACGTGGGTTGGCAACATGCACTTTTAGATTTATTGGCGTACCTCATCTTCACAGAAGGCTTATTTATGACCCCGTGGACTTGCGTTTAATACAGTTTTGCTTCTCGTGCTGTGAAAGGGACATTTGTGTTATGAAGACATGGCTTAAAGCATTTTTAATACTGCAGACTGATGCCAGAACAGACTTCATAAAATAAACGAGGAGGAGGAATTAGACCGTCTACAAGCAGCGTGACTTAACGCAGGCATTCTCAATTAGAGAGAAAGATTGGAGTGAAAAGTCAGGGAGCAAACTTGCGTTATTTCATATGTTAAATCATGTTCTCATTGTGCGACTCATTAAAAACATCACAGTGTGTGTAATTAGCTCCTCAATAAAATATTTAGCTGAACTGCGTTTTCATGAATAAATATTCTGCACAATGAAGCTGAATTTGACAATGTGTTTTAGTAGTCTGAAGTGTGATCGAGTTTAGCTACATAGCCTGCATATATAATATTTTAAAGCATACAGGTGCAGGTATTTACAACATAATGCATTATAATGCACAATGTAATCATTTATATGGAAAAAAAGATACATATTTGTCATAATTATCAAAAATTGTGTATTATTTGTTATAGAAATATTATTTGAAAAATATTTTTTAAATACTTTTTTTTAAAATAAGTATTATTAAGTATTATAAATGGTTTATTACATTTGATTAAATTTTACATTTAAAAAGTATACTCAAATAATTAAATGTATATTATTAAAAAATTAAAATATTTCCAAAATGTAAAAAAAAAAAATTGTTAGAAATTGTAAGAGCAAGGAAGAATGAGAATTGCAGTTATTTAAAACAAAACCTAATATAGAATAATGATTTTTTAATATATAGTTTTTATATACAGAAGATTTTCCAGAATATAAGTCATGGTTTTTTAACTATCAAACATGCTGTGACTTATTTAAAAGCAATAATATATGCAATTTAATACACTAAAATAAAAAATAAATACATTTAATTAATAAAATGCATTAAATAAACTTGTTTAAGCTGGCATTTATAATAATACTTTATGATTGTTTTATACTTCATATTTTAATAATTTAATGTGGAGTGAACTAAAATACGTTTATAGTGTTTGCAAACATTTTATTTTATTTTACATTATTAATTTTAATTAATGTAAAATTAATGTTTTATTCATGGTATTTTACATGGTCAATTCATGTCAAGTTTTTTTTTCTCTCTCAACAATGCAATTCTGACCTTGTGTGCAATTCTGAAAGTCTGTATTTTCCGGAAAATACAGTTTATATACATTGAAAGGTGAAATACTTAACAACAGATATTAACAAGAATTAACTAAAAGGCACAAAACTCCTATTTTGATTTTAATGAGGTCACATGACCTCATCTTAATTCTAAAATGACAGATCAATCCAATTGGACACATTAGAGTGAGATTATATTAGTCTGACACACATAAACTATAATAGGCACTATATACTAATCCATTAGAAGCAGAACGGCTCCACAAATTCACCATATACATTCACCACGAGGGGAGTCCACAACGTGGAGCTCTGGAAATCTTGAGCTCTGCACGATGAGAGAGTCATGATCCATAATCATCATGTTCTGAGAGAGCATTAAATCAATCCACAACATTATCTCTCACACACAGACATATCAATGACTGCAGGGCTCTAGGATCCACTTACAGCTTCTTAGATTACAGCCAGAGACACTTAAGAACGCCAACTCCAATGAGCAGGACTGGGATGAAGCGTATGCAATATGAATCAGCCGTTTTTAAATCACCAACATTTAATATGTTTCATTCTACCCATGATGAAGTCTGAGGAAGCTTGGGGCGTGTAGAGAAAGTAATGAGTCTGTTAAATATATAATATCCCCGAGAAGCTCCAAGAAATACGGGCAGCTCTCGTGAACGTCTCTGATGGTGATTTGTGATGGCACTTTCAGCTCGGCCTCAAGTGAAATCGTCAAACCTCCAATCAGAGTTGACCTCGTAATTTCTCGCTTGCTATGTCCCTTTACATTCATAATGTATGTGCATTTGAATATCCCTAAGAGAGATGATGCTCAGTCTGACCATGAAGTGGGCTCTCAGGACACTATGTTGACCCAGCGGTGGTCTTGTCATGGCGGTAAGTTGTGTCACACTGGTCTACAATTCTCTGCTCTTATCATGGGAAGGCTGTCAATTCTAGTGAGGGAAGCAGTGGAGGATGAGCTGGAGGTTAAACGTTTCATACAGTGTCTTATGCAGAATGAACTTCAAATGTCTCATCAGTGTCATCACTTCACCGTGAGGGTGAGAGGTCATATGGGGCCAACAGGGGCCCTGGGACGTCTCTATCTCTCTGTCCACTGCTGTTCAAAGCTTCAGAATCAAAATGCTATGTGATGAAGATAATACGGATTCAAGACAAGGAAATTAACTCTAGGGGAGTGAAAGTGATTTCAGACTGTAGAGGATGTGTTGACTTCCAGAGGTCTGATTTCATTATCATCAGAATGTTTTTAAACCACTGTATTTTTATTAACTAAAATCAAATGTGGCCTTTGAAGAAGCATTAAGATGAATATCATAGCAAAACATCAAGATTAGGGCTGGGCGATATATCTCATGCGATATGCATGCGCATCTCGTCAGTAAAGCCGGTTCTTTGATTAGCGGTAAATCTCCATCACCTGTTTTCAAATGGAGTGGCATTTAATACACAGAGCTGTAGATAACTGACAAGCTACGCAATATCGCGTTCATTATCGAGTGCGATTCATCTGCGATAAGGAACGCGATATTGCGTAGCTTGTCGGTGAACTATGGCTCTGTGTATTAAATGCCGCTCCATTTCAAAACAGGTGATGGAGATTTAGCGCTAATCAAGGAAACGGCTTTACTGACGAGATGCGCATGCATATCGCATGAGATATCTCGCCCAGCCCTAATCAAGATCATATTTCATAACCCCAAAAAAAGCAAATAATATTTTTTAAATTATAGAAAGAAAGAAGGAATAACATATATTTTGTATAAATAAAATGAAGCCTATTTTAAAATAAAGTAATAAATTATATTGTCATTACTATAACAGAATAATTGGAATTATATTCCATTATATTAGCATTGCAAAAATAAAAAATAAATTTAGTAGCATGTATATTATATAGTATATATTTTATTTATTTTTTTCATTTGCATTACAGTAATAAAATAATAGTTTATAAAATAATCATATTTTCCAAATACAAATATTTTATTAATTATATTATTTTATATTACTGTAATGCAAATGAAATAGATAAATAATAATAATAAATTATAAATAATAATAATGATAGATTTTACTGTCATTACTGTAAAACAATAATTAAAATAATAGTGCCAAAACGCAATGATTTTTAAAACATATAAAAAATTTTGAAAAATAAAAAATAAATAAATAAATAAAATAAACAAAAAATGTATTTTACAGTATTTTTTTATTTGCACTAGAGTAATATAATTAAAATATAATTAAATTAAATTAATTTAAATTTAACATGCAATATGAATATACAATCATTTCATATTTATATTTATTTATATAAATTTTTATTTATATATCTATTTATACAGCCATTACCCATTTATGCAAATTATAATTTATTTTTTATTTATTTTTCTTTGGATTCTGGGGCAATATTCAACCATTACATTTTCTTGACAATTTTCATGAGATCGTTTTTAAACACAGATGTTCTATGTGTTAATTTCTTGTGTTATAAGACAGTGTTGTAGATTAAACAGCCAGACTGAAGCACCGAGTCCCTCTGTAAGCGAGTAATGTATGGTTGAGGTCTGGGGACATTGCAGTGGTACATGTGACATTATTGGATGCCTCTGGAAAAAGCAGCTCATATCTAATAAATGCTGTTGTACTTCACGTAGGGAATGTGTGCCCAGAGCTGCAGGAAGCACAGACACTCATATCTCAGCGTGCTGCACTAGACATGTCCTCCAAAAGCTCTTTGTATTTCTACACACAAAAACAAGAAAAATCCTTGTTATGTTGCTTATTTTGACTTTAAGTATGTTCCAGCATGTCGAGAATCCAGAGCACATGTGATTGATGGCTCCAGATGAGAGTGGCAGCCAGAGAGAGGCTGGTTTTTATGAAAAGCAAGCAGCATGAAATCGCTGGTGCCGCCACTGGAGCGCAAGGCCAAATTTTGTCTTTGTGATGGGATCCTGAACTTTGTTTGAACTTGAGAAATGAAAGAGGACAACTAATGACGTCCTTCGACACAACACATCCTGTCAGCAGGACTCATAGGGTCAGTGATACGCACTAACTTCCCTGGTTGTGGCTCTGGGCAAGTGGAATATTTCTGGCTCGACCCACACAAGGAACCATCACTTTTAGGAGTCTCATAAACAGGTCTGTTATACTGTACTTTACACATGGCATGACATTTGAGGAAATCATTTCTCAATTAGATTCAATCAAAAATAGTGCCAAATGGGATACAAATAAGTCAGACAATTAAACCTATAGGCCACAAAACCCTAATGGTTGCAACAGGACAGTTAAAGTCCTGCGAATTTATGGAACAGTCAATGATACTGTTGTTCAGATTTTGTAATGACACAAGCCTCCATTAGTTTCTGCACAATTAAAGATGATTCAAATCTATTTATGCATTAACGTAGCAGGCTTATTTTAAACAAACAATACATTTGTTGCTTTATCCTTTCTCATAACTTTTCATCATTCAAAGTTTGTGAGCTATTAAGCCTCTGATGCATGGAAAATTAAACAAAAAGTTTTTTTTACTTTTAAAAAGATATCAAATACACACTACCATTCAAAAGTTTGGAGTTGGTACAAACTTTTAAACTGCTTTTAAAAGAAGACCCTTGTGCTCACCGAGGCTACATTTATTTGTCCAAAAATACAGTAAAAATAGTAATGTTATGAAATATTATTACAATTTGAAATAACTGTTTTCTATTTGAATATATTTTAAAATGTAATTTATTCCTGTGATGCAAAGCTGAATCTTCAGCATTATTATTCCAGTCTTCAGTGTCACATGATCCTTCAGAAATCATTCTAATATGCTGATTTGAAACATTTATTATTATTGTTGAATATATGTTGTCATAAATACAAAACACAGTGGCATATAAAGAGGACAGTCATATTTAATAATACACAATCACCAATCATGGTTGTAGTGGAGGTACAGTAATATAACACTTTGTATGGCATCTTTCTGACATGATTAGTATTTTTGACGAGAGTTACAGACAATGCCAGCAGATGCTTTGTTCACTTAAAGTTGGAGAAAGAGTAGAGAGAGACAGCGCAGGACTGATTTAATTGGGATGAGAGTCTCGTGGACTAAACTGGATATGACAATAGCACGCACTAAAGAGGACACTAGTCCATCTTATCGGCACTATGGCAGCGCTGATGAGCAGATTTCATTGGAATGAAGAGGGCTCTGATCAGATAAACTTTATCTACACCAGACAGCAAGAGAGAAAGTGTGCATGCTTGTCTGTCTGAGTGAGGCTTCTGTGGGCACTTGAACAAATCAGATACTCTCAAATATAGTGCAGGAATCACATTTAGTTTATGGGCTGAAAGCAACTTAATAATAAAAAAAATGACGAAAAAAAAAATCTACAAAATACATATTGTTCATGGCATTTTATAAGGAAAGCATCACTATTAGTCTTGTTCATAATTAGGGTTAGAGATGCATGCTGTTCAAAACTTATTCTGAGAGGGTTAAATACACAAATATACAAAACAAAACAAAACAAAATAAAATAAAGCAAAAGCAAGGAACTTGGTAGATAAATGAGTCCTTTGAGAATGATTCTGAGATGATTCAGTTTACTGGTTTAGAAAAAATAAATAAATAAAATAAAATAAATACAGAAATAAAAACAAAATAAAATAATAAAAACAAAACAAAATAAAGCCTAATAAAAATATAATAAAACAAAATAAAATAAAAAATAATTGCATCATATTAATTGTATTGCTTTATACTGTACGTTTTAAAAAATCAAGATATAGCAACTTATTAAATACACTAATATACAAAATAAAATAAAATAAAATAGGTAAAACTTCACAGTAAGGTTCCATTTGTTAACAGTAGTTAGTACATTAGTTAACATGATCTAACAATGAAAAACTTTTTTAAAGCATTAATTAATCTTTATGTTAATCTCAACATTTATTAATTGAAACCTATAAAAACATAAGTTCTATGTTAATTTGCATATTTAATTGGCCTGAAAAATGTACTAACAATGAAAATATTTTATTTTTATTAACTTTACAAAAATGTATTGCCCATTGTAAGGTAATGCTAGTAAATGCATTAACCAACATTAACTAATAGGACCTTATAGTAAAGTGTTATGAATAAATATAAAATATGAATAAAATAAAATAATATTTTATTTTACTATAGAAAAGGTTTATAAAAAGGCATTAAAACAGCAAAAAATATTATACAGACTGTATTTCTATCTTTCACAGCCTTATTTTCACTCGTTTTCCCTCTGCATGCATTGGATTTTTAACACATCTTTTGATAAGTGGCATGAATCGAATTGGTCAACATTCCCACTCTGGGTCAACCCATCAGTTGAATAACCACTGCTATCTCCCCCATCAATAATGCAAGAGAGGTAGCAGCGACTACTTTACGCATGTGTGAGGACCAAACAATAGATCTTAGATCTTTCATCAGCAACAGAAGATTAATAGTGTTTACATCCTTTAGTCATTTATGAGAGCATTTCATTCATGAAAACCCCTACAGCAGGTACAGTGATGCACACGTGTCTTTGTACAACAGTATGACTAAAATAATACACATTACAGCTATCAGTCATGCACACACCGGTCTGCAATTGAAGCCTCAGAGCAATAAACAGAAATGACAGGCATACAGATAAATGGCAACAGTCCAGCAACACATCAATAAAGAGCAACTCAATACTACGGCTGTGCCCAGGAGGGTGGCTATCAAACACAATCTCTCCATTATTTGGACACAGGTAAAATACATGAATTTCGTTGTTTTAGAAAATAAAGATCAAACCACACAGCAAGATGCAAGAGCTTTTTTCAGGACACAATTCACTTTACTGAGCCATTTGTGCAATTACTTGTAATTCCCTTAAGTGGGGAACAACTATATTTCCAAGTGTTTTTCAGCCAATTTTTGCATGATTTTTCTTCTTCTTCTTTCTCAGAAAGCTGATATCTGACACATAAGCTGTGTTTGTGTGATTCAGCCTGATTCTTCTAAACATAGGCCTGAAAAACAGCAAAACTAGCAAGGTAAGTCTTTTAGGAGCTTGGCACCTGTGCGGCATTAATATTCATAGCAGAGGGTGAGATGCTGTCTGGCATTGACTGTTCTTGGCAAAGACAGGTGACTAGAAGATCTGAACTCAGAGAGCTGGGGGCAATCATTTATTATGGGACTTAAAAGTGACGTAATACTCAAACATGTCTGTTTCAGTCTGCAAAAACACAAGAATTTGAAAGCAAGGAACATATGAGATAAATGAGGCCTTTGAGACGGATTCTGATAAGACCAGGACAACTAGATGAGCCCCAGAGAATGATCCCCAGTGAAGACCCTGTCTCCTAGAAGGCCATCGGGACAAGACCACAGGAACCAGATGAGTCCTTTGCACAATCTGACTCTGCTGTAGCCTAGATTTAAACTGTTGATTTTGTCTGGCCAGAGGAGAGTGACACTATTTCAACACACTATTTCCCCGTCTAAATAATGTAAAGCTGAGGTAAAGCCACCCAGCTTTATATCAAGCTGATCTAAAGCTGCTTTGACACAATTTGCATTATTAGAAGCACTATACAAATAATAGTGACTTGACCAGTTGTTAAGTTTAAGTATTGGGTATAGGATTAGGGATGTAGAATAGGGTCATGCAGAATATGAGTTTTGTAAACACTAATAAAAAGTCAATATGTTAATAAAAGGCATGCTAATAAGCAACTAGTTAATAGTGAGAATTGGTTCCAATACTAAAGTGTTACCGATGCCGCCTATAGACATTAAGTTGAAACTTTTGATACATTGATAACTTTGATACTCCTTTAAAATCCAGACAATGCATTTATGCCAAAATACACAGCCTGTAAATACAGAGTGTGCCAGCTGTGCGGTGTTAACCTGTGATTCTCACTGAGGTGTACTGACACAGCACTGATGCAGCACACGTGTGCCCGCTCCTGACACCACCCTGCTTTCTGACCCCAGACGGTGGACGGGACATACCAGCTGCCCACATCCACCCTCCACGACCCCTCTCACAATGGGCTGGAAAAACAGGCCACATACCACAGCAGAACCCCTTAATCCACACCGCATAACATCAGGAGAGAAACAACATCAAAAACCAGTGGAAAGCGTGTTAGCTGACTGAGATGAACTCGTAAAGGTTAAAAGGTTGGATGATTTTAAAAGACTGTGCCTCCTCCACGTACAAGCTCGCAGAAATGCATGGTGTGTGCGCTCCCTCAGGACGTCTGAGCAGCCTTGCGTTCATAAAGATCTTCGCCTTTGACTGACAAGTTGAAAAGAAGCGAGGATAAATTTGCTCAGACTACGAATCAACAAGATTAGTTGGAAAATGTCTGCTATGTTGAAGCTGAAAGAAGAGGCCTCTGGCTGCTGCTCAGAATAACAAAACCTAGTTGATAAACTGCAGTAGATTTAACAGAGGAGTTATTTTTAGCAATGAGTTATTAAATATAGGACTATGCTTGATGTTCCAACCCTATTCTGAGGGGACAAATCAATCAATCAGTCAGTCAATCAATCAATCAATCAATCAATCGATAGTTATTATTGGCAGGGAGTTATCAAATATAGTACCACACTAACCAAAACAAAACAAATAAAATCAAGAAAAATAGAAAATTATAATAAAAATAAAAGCCAAAATTATATTAAAAAATCATGTTATCATGTTATTTGTTTTGATTTACTCTATGTAAAAAAAATCAAGATCTAGCAACTCACTGAAAAATGGTTATACAAAAAATAAAAAAATATATATATATATTAGTACTGTCAATCGATTAAAAAAAATTAACTAATTAATCACACATTTTTCTAAAATTAATCGCGATTAATTCCACCTAACATTAAAGTTTTTAAATATA
>JAFVLL020020825.1:0-15867 GCA_021397915.2 Tor tambroides | reverse complement strand
AATCATAATTTTTTTTTTTTTTTTTTTTTACAACAAACCATTGGTGTGCTAACTGGGTAGCTAGCATGTGCTAATCTGAGCTCTTGTGCTGATTTAAAAAGCACTCTTATGTGTGTCCAAGAGAGACTTAGTTCCGGTGCAAATTGATTCCCAACGGATCGGACAAAGGTTTCTTGTTCGTTATTACTATATCCATTTTCTCAAGCGCTTCACTGAACCGGTAACATCCACAGATGGTTTAACGTGAGGGTGGCTGGGAGTGTTTGGTGTAGAATTGATTCTGCGATGAGGTATATATTATGTGCTGGGTCTTAAGGGTGGGCATTGTTGGGTCTGGTTCCTTCAGCCGTGCCAGTACTTTGACCTAGCCGTTCCTTTTGTAACCTGTTGCTTAATCCTGTGCTGGCGAAGCAAAGCCAGCCACCGTCACTCAAGACTTCACCACTGATATTCCAACACACTCACGCTCTCTGTTTACACAATATCAAAGAGAATTGTGAATTTTTAGTCAAAAAAGTACATATTTCAGCTGCAAAGCCTATGTACACCCATATAATTAATGTGTACATATTCATTATTAAATATTTAAGGCTCTTAAACATTTAAGACTTTGAAAGTGAGAGAGATTAAATTGCTGTGTGACATTTCTGTTAATATCCAGCATTTAGTTTGGGAATGACATCAATCCACATGCTCAGATGACAAGACTTAATTTAATTTGAATCATTTATATTTGAAGAATTAGATTACAACTAGACTGAAGAAAATGTGACTGGTCTGTGCCTATGTGTTGTGGGTGATTCCCAGGGCTTTGCTATGGGGTTGCTAAAGTGTTGCCAAGGTGCTCTATTATTTTTTTAATGTGATTCTTACAGCAAGTCATTGCCATAGTGTTCTGGTGATTGCTAGGTTATTGCTTTGTGGACTAAAGGCCAGTTCACACCAAGAACGATAACTATAAAAATAAATATAACAATAAATATATTAACCATATAACAAACAGATTTTAACATTCTGTTTGTTATGTTTCTGCTGCCGTTTTGTTGTCTGCCACTTTAACTCTTTCTTCCCCATTTTCACTGTTATATGGTAGGGGGCGCTATAGTACAGAATCTCTGTATGCGAAAACAAGTGAAGAAGAAACAAGCAATTGCATGTGTAAGCAGATGCACATGTAAAATAGTGTGACTATTGAACTTTAAACAGTATATAAATCAAAACTGCCTCACTATACTGAATGAAATGGTGATCCAGGAAGTTCTTTAGGATTGTGCAAGTTTTTGGGGTGTTTAGTGGTAGCGATCTACACCATCTATGCTTTAATCACCATTCTGAATCTGATCCAGATGTAGTCTCAAGCAATCATAATAAGATGCTTGCCTAAAAAGATGAAAAACTAAGAAAACAAGAGCATGGCATGTTTTGTTTGAATGATAATTATTCAGTATGCATTTATATGAGAAAAAAAACTGCTGTGTGAATGTGGTCAGGACTCAGCTCAGAATGTGGTCAGTCTATGACAGAGCCTGTAACACAATCTATGGAAATTCAAACTCTGCTTCTGTTTCTTCCAGCTGATAATCGGCTTCTGAAACGAAATGATGGCAGCCGTGAGTATCGGCGTTCCCGAGCCAGCAGCAGAAGTCCTGGAGGGAGTGAAAGCCAATCCCCTCTATCCCAACCCAACTTCCTCTGCCACCCAGTCTAGCCCACTCTGCCAGCTTCTGCCCCACCTGAGGGAACCAGGCAACCGCGTGGACAGATGCAAGACTCAAATCACGTTACCCCTGAGATCCTGCAATCCCGCATCAATTCGCTTTCCAACAGTGAGGTTGTGGCTACACGGGGCATATTTTACACAAACTGCTAGTCTGTCACCAGTCCAAGCCCGTTATCTCACGTTTGCTCGCATTTCACAGATACTCTACATGATCCGTGACACTATCCTTAGCTTTTCAGACTGATGTCACCGAGAGATGTCAAAAGTGTGTCTGTGGCTCTGACACGAACGGTTGTGATTTGTTTACCGATGAAACCGGTTTTGTGTTCCAGTGGGCCACCGCTGTCAAAGTTGTCATTTTCTGCCCGGGGACCAATGCTTGCGCCACTGTCTCCACAGGGACATGTCACATGATCTGACCTTCCGGCAGAAACAAGCCCGTGATCCCCTGGAGCCGGTGTGCGCAGTGCCGTGGGATATGCGGCGGTCGCAAACGCCAACCGCGAACATGCAGCAGGGAACATCTTAATCCTTTATCATTAATTAGTCGGGGTAAACAGTAAACAATCATTTGTTAATGTAGAAGGAGTCACAGAGTGACTTCTACCTGAGACCCCCCCCCCCCCCCTGCATAACCTTGAAACAATTTCTCGTGCCCGGCTAGCATTCATCAAGCATTCATTGATTAGCTAATGCAATTTACATGTGGATCTTAATTCGGGTGTTATCTCTGGACCGGGCTGTGTTGGACTAATCAGCATGCAGCGAGTAACATCGCGGCTACATGCCGCGGCTAATGGATGAGTGTGTCATTTTATATTCCCACCATCATTAAAGAGCTGAATACATCCACACATTACCTCTAAGCTCCATAAACACAGGCCACAAAACACATTGCCTGAGAGAGCAAACAGCATGCTGTAACTCAAACGAACATGCGCTCGCAGATCCAAGTTATGCTAATTCCGTTAATTAACGTCATCTAACATCACAGAGAAATTTGTGGATATAATGTACCTAAATAAGTCAGTATATTAGGCAGTTGCGTTGAGTCTTATGCAAAGGCTCCCATGAGAGCTAAACTCCATCCTGCTAGTCAGCAATGTTTGATATAACTACTATGAGAATATCTTTCACCGCCTGCGTTGTCACTATCATGAAATTTTCAAGACTATTGGGAGTTTTGTCTTTGAAAAATTACATTATATAATTAAATAATAACTATAAATACTACACATGTGCTATTATTTATGCAATTCATTAAATATATTAATGAAAATCCAATCAAATAGTCTCTATTTCTAAGCAAACTTTTGTTGGACAAAGTTAAGACATCAGAATGCAAGCTGACTTCTGAATTCTTCATCATTAGGTTTTATTTAAGCCAAAACTCACACACTCACACACACATATACTATATATATATAAATCTCTGACAAATTCATATGCAGAGGGGCTGTGAGTATCCTATATGTCAGCATCACAGCATGAGACAAGGCCACCCTGGACAAAGTCTTCACCTCGGGGCACTGGCTCCAGCTACGAGGTCAGCAGTTCACCACATGGCAACCTGTTCCATGCCACAAGCTGACAGTGAGTGGGTTTGTGTTTGACTGTGCATGTGTGCAGATAAGCCATGTGGTATTTCACACCACTGAATCACCTCTAATGCAACAGTTCCATCAGACTTGAGGGAGCGTACGGTGACCAGACTCACTTAAGCACTGTTCCTGCAGAGAAAGATTTTACGAGGGGTGGGAAGGGGGTTAAATTTGAAATCGATGATACTGTTCACATAATGGTGCAGCAGTCGCTGAGAAAGGTTGAAAAGACAACATATATAAAAAAAATAAAACAAACAACAGCAACAAAAAAAACTAGGAGAACATTGTGTGCTGAATTTTGACTAAATTACAGTTCTTAAGAAGAATAAGAATAAGAATACAAGAATATGAATCTTGTTGTCTTGCTACTGGGTCAGTTATGTATATGATTATCAACTATAAAGAAAAACAAAATTCTTTTTAAAAATCTAGTTTAAAATCAAGATTTTAGAATGGTGGTCTTTGCATTCATGTTGGTTTTGAAAAACATTTATAGCAGGTTTCAATTTAATGTCTGTAAAGATGTCATGTTGCGTATCCACCAAGTAAAAACTAATGATATTTTAAGCGTACTTTAAATATAGGTAAAAGGTATACAAATATCACACCTATTTTTTATTTTTTTTTATTTTAAATACTAGTAATAGTTTTTCAGGAAGTTGCACCATTTGACATTTTACAACTTGCTTAATCACACACACACACACACACACACACACACACACACACACACACACACACACACACACACACACAAATAATAATAAAATGTGTAAAATTTTACACATAGGTATTTTAATAGGCATTCCCTTATTTCCCTTATTCCCTTTGTTCTTCTTCTTTATTCTATTTTTTCCCTTTTTTCTCCATTATAATATCAGTACTGTTGTATCTAGATTATTATTATTATTATTATTATTTATTTATTTTTTTTACTTTGATGATCCCTTTCTTAAATACTGTTAAGAAGAGTATATTTTCATACATCTGTAAATTCATATCACAAGCCTGCTGACTATATCATCCTGGAACTATACAAACCCAGCCAATCAGATTGTGGCTTTCGATTTTGAAAAAAAAAAAAAAAAAAACTCTTGTCATTTTTATGTACCACAGGTTTATAGGAGTCAAAACTTGCTCTCCACTATTACGCACCAAAATTCCGACAAAACTCTTCAGCTCACTCAGCGCTTATTTCCCTAAACCAGTGAATTTGAGATCTGAAGCTGTTACACAATGACTAGAGAGAAAAATGCAGACCATATAATCTCATGCAAATCCAGCCTAATAATCTCCAATTAAAGTATTGGGGAAAGAGAGGAGGGAGCCAGTAAGCACGGATAGACGTGACGGTGAGGATAGGAGGCCTGTAAAACACAGCAGCGAACATTAGAGAGGACAGGCGGGTGACACAGACCCTGGATAAAGGTGTGTGTGTATACAGGAGATGAGCCAAAGCCGCATGCTCAGAGATCAAGGTTTTGAAATGAGTGGTGACATGGTAATTAGTGTCATCAATCACATTTGAGCCACGGGGGACCGGTGGAAGCTGGACTCTTGTTTCGAATAAACAGAAGCCAGTTTGCCTGAGTCATCAACCACCTGCCACTGCATCAAGCTGACCTGGGAATCACTGCTGATGCACTTTCTAATGACACCTAGTTCCTCCACAGACAGTGATGTACAACATGCACTGAGTTTTGCATCCTCATCAAAGTCGTTATTATAAGTCTCTATGGTAGCGGCGTACGTTTTTGAGCTGATGTGTGCACTAGCGTGCCTGCTTGCTCAAGCATTCAGCTCAGCATTTGTATTTTTAGTAACAGGAAGAGTATCCCTGATGACTCAATGTTATTATCGTCAACCAATGGGTGTGAATATTTTGGAGCAATATATGGGCGAAGAAAATTTCCAGGTGACACTTTTTGCCGTGCTGAAAGCCTCTTTTTTGGTAAATCAAGGGTAAACAAATCGAAGGTGTGCGAATTTATGTGCTAGAACCACAGGGGGCGGTTGCTCCAAGAAAAATGGATCTGACCTTGATATGTAGAGATAGATTGGCTGGTGGGGTGCTGGTCACATGACCATTTCTCTCTCTGTGAGGAACCAGACAGAAAGAGAGAGCGAGACCGATACACCATCAGACAGGAACTCATCCGTTCGAATTTCCATTCCTCATCTGCAATTTGTTATACCATTACACCGCATGCTGTGTGCGGCCACTCTGTGAAAAAGAGACAGATTCTAGACAACAAACTAGTTTTTATAGCCGAAAAACTGGGATTTCTATCTAGTGTGGACACCTCTTTATTATGTATTCATTGATTTCAAAACTGCTTTTAACAGCCCCCAGATGTGAAAAATACTCAAAATTCCACTTTGCCACTTCTGTATTAAATTTGCATATCTGGTCATGCTCTGCTTGACACACTTGCAAAATTGCACAGCGGGTATTTCATTACAAGGCACCGCAGATATTCAACAACAGCACTGAGCATCCAAAATAAATTAAAAAGACTAAAGACCCACCAGTAGGCAGTATTATGTATTGTTTTGTAATGCCTAGAGTACCGGTGCTTTTTTCACAAGCGAAACGACATGGAGAGGGTCGACTGGTGGGGTTGTGGGAAAAATAATTGGGGGTTTCAGGGTTTTTACTGGCATTAAACTGACTGGGCTCAAGGCTGACACAACTTAATACATGGTAATCCACAGGGACGGGTATTAGGTCCATTTTCATTTTTTTGCTAAATGGCATTTAAATTGATTTCTATGTAATCTTAGTGTATCCGGTGTATGCTAGAACACTTAAGTAAATACAAAATAAAGGTCTGACTGAGCATTTGACAGGTATACTTAAGATCTGTTTTGAGGATGTGTCTAAAAATAAACAAAAATACAGTGAAACTGATATCAGAACCATCCTGTTTGAAATTACCATTGGTCAACGGATGCATACATTGGAGCATTCAAGCAAATGTTAACATTTTATCAACTTGTAGTTGCATCTCTTTCACAAACCTTTTTTTTTCTTCTATGTCTTTGCAATGCATTATTATTGCTTAAATTGTCACTATACTCTAGTGTTTTAAGCCCCTTAACATCAAGGAACCAGAAACCATATTATCTTAAACAATATGCTAATCTGAAACAAAACCTTAAAATGGCTGGTATGAGGCCAGCAGCAATAAATATCCACCCCTGAAAGGCACCATACATCATGATGGTTTTGTTGCTCACAATGTCACACGACAAAGATAAATGCAGCTGAGATAATGCAGCTCTGACCTTAAACTGTGGTGTGGGGAAAGTGTGGGTCCTCTATAAGAAGATGTTGTGTTTTTACCTTCATGCAATTACACCATTCTAACCAGCAGTCTAATGGTGCTGACTTGTCATTCTGCTGTTATTTATAGTGGTTAAAATACACTACAAAACCTGTTTTAATGGAGGCAAGGGAAGGGAGGCATTTGTTATTGTTATGAGGGTCCAATCCAGGTTTGACGTGGTCCCAGCAGCCCTTTACCTCCCAGCCATGATGCAGTCATGCAGAGATGGGCTAATTTAATAAGCAAATCTGCTGTGGTTTCCCTTCAAGAAGCCAGTTTCATTGAGAACCTTCCACAACATGTAACCACAAATGGCCAGGGGCTGATGGGATCCAAACGGAGAGAAGAACTCTCTGCACATAAAACCTGCATGCCTGTTGGCAATGGCTAAATGCAAAATGCAGCTCAGGTGAGATGCTCTGTTTGGTCTGTTTGCGATATAAGCAAAAATGTACATGATACTCTTCAAATTTTGGATGATATATCACAATATATTTTTACCAATACCAGTACATACCAATTTTGTACATTTTTTTTTTTACATTTATTCAGTACAATAAAACAGTTTTACAAATTAATAGTATTTAAAAAAAAAATAAAAAAAAATGTTTCATTAAGTCCCATCTCTAATATGCCACTAATTAGGTTTCTCATAGTGCTGTCAAATGATTAATCACAATTAATCGCATCCAAAATAATAATACATTTTTGTTGACATAATATATGTGTGCATACTGTGTATATTTATTGTGTGCATATAAATATGTATGTGTATTTATATGTATTTATTTATATTCATATCATTTATATTATATATAAATATATTTAATATATAAACATAACATTTTTCTTAAATATATACATGCATGTGTGAGTATTTATATATGCATAACAAATATGCACAGCACACACACACACATATTATGTCAACAAAAACTTTATTTTTGTGCAATTAATATGCATGTTCAAAGGTCGCTGAAATTTATGTTCCTTAGTATATGAGAAATGACATTATATATGATGTCATACAATATATGGTATGAATACCATTAACGGAATAGCTTAATGCTACAAATAATTAAAACATTTGTGAATCTGACACATAACAGAAAGAAATATTACTACAGATGCTTAGGTACAGATATTGTTCATGGATTCTTGTAAATACCGGGTAAAATCTGTCTTGACTGCAAAGCTACATATGCATGTGTGTTCTTGGAAATGCTAATGAACTAGTTTTTGTATTGTGTTTTTTTTTTTTTTTCTTCATCATGATTTGACAAGAAGCCTAGTAAAATGATGGGTATTATGCAAATGATACCAGCTGTTACTTTGGATGGGAAAGCCTCCTAATAACTCACTCTCTCTTTTCCTCTCGCTTTCTCTCTATCTTTCAGTGTGGACGTATTCTCTCATCTTCCTGTTAATCCGTCTGGGCACGTGTGTGACACGTCTGTGAGGGGAAGTGGCGGCGGTAGCCTGGCCTGATTAGCGTCTGGTTGAGAGTACGGTTGTGCTCGGTTCGGCTCAATCTTCTGAGGACGCTAGCAGTGTGTACGGCAGCTGAATAGAACTCATTAACTAGCACTCACAGAGCGCTAGTTCCCCATCTGAGGAGGCTGCTGGCTTTCAGTATAGTCGCTAGTGTCGGGCCAAACGATATCTTCAAGGTCAAACTACAGGCGCTGAGGGGAGCCAGTACACGTCAGGGGACAGCACATCATCACGCAGACCTAGTCTCTGCATACAAATCACTGCATGCCCCTTGTTTGTCCTTTTTCAGAATATTTCTTTGACATTTTGCTAAATAAATTCAACAGTTCATGTCACAGCTTTTAGAGGAGTGACAACTGGGTCATTTTTTAAAGTCAGAATTGAAGTTATAAGCCACTTGAGGGTGTGTGCTAGGGATTTCATCACAGATAAGAGTTATTTTTTATTTTTATTTATTTTTTTCACAGCCTTTAGTTACTACTACTACCACCCCTACTGCTACTATATAATAATATATAAAAACTATATAATAAAAAGACACCATAATAAAAATAATAATCAAAATAAACAATTCTAGTTACTAATATAATTAGTAACTGTACATTGCATATGTATACTGTAAAATGTGTTTTGAAGTTATTAGACTTATTAGATTATTGAAGTATGATTTACAAGAAAATACTACTTCAGACTTCAAAATTTCACGGTTAATTCAATGTTACTTGCCATTTCTTTGTGATTATTTGTGAACTTTACTAGCAATTTTTTCAACTGTGAAAACTGTTTAACCATTTTTTTTTATTTTTTTAGTAGGCTTTTATGAACTTGATGCATTAATATAGAATGTACAATCACAGGTGTGCATTTATTAGTATTTTAGAATTGCTCATCTAATCAAATTTCAGAATCAGAATTATTTAAAAAATAAAGAACAAACGTAAAAGTAACTGTGAACTTTTTCATGCGTGGAATTGAAATTTATAGAAGTGTAAATAAATATTGATAACAACATAACATCACTTCTGGATGGCAATATCATCATTGTTTATTTCCTATATTTTTCGCCTTTTCCATATTTATATCCTTTCATGCTTGCTGAAACAGAATTCTGGAGCAAATCGTTTTATGTTTATTAGCCACATTACTGACTATATCAGTGCCTTCACAGCAAAGAGTCCCATTAATGAGCCCAAATTAATTTTGAAGCGATATTAAACAAAGGCTGATGAGAACAGCCCATCATGCATGACTGGGAAGAAAAGCAAGAGAGAGAGAGCGAGAGAGGAAGAGAAAGATTGAGAGAAGGCAGCGTGACCTAATTCTGAGATGCAACTAAGCGTTGTCAACTATGATCACTTCTCCCCAGGCCCACCTACAAATGAACTCCTGCCTTTGCTGAAACTACATCAATTCCTCTATGTAAATGTGCTTCTTAACAATTTCCTCTATCTAAGTACTTTTCTGTATCCATTTGAGTCATATTAGAAGTCTTTAGCTCAGAGCCGGCAGCGAGTGCAAAGTGTGCTTGTAGTGACACACTGAGATGTTGAGGATCAGCAGATTTGGTCAGGCGTGATGGCAGTGGTTCATGAGTAAAGATATAGACTGCTGAATAAACGCTCTGGACTTTTGAGGAACACATTGCTGGGGTGCTTTGAAAAATGTGTAATTTACTTCTCATAACACAAGTCCCACTTGTAGCACATTAGCATCTGTTTTTATAAGTATTTATCTGTTAATAAAAAGGCAAATTTATAGCACTCACTAGCATTGAAATAAAGCCTGATCATAAAACCCCTTAAGTAATTTTAATTTTTCTATAATGTCTATGTGATTAAATATTGAAAACTATGAATAATGTCCAAAGTATTTTACTGTTTTTTAGCATCATTTGCCCAAACAGTGATTTAGTCAAACTAGCAAATCAAATCTCCAAAATTGTCTTGACTAGAATATGCTGATGATCTGGCATATCACCATCAGCCATTGAAAAATCCATATTAGTATCCACTAAAATTAGTGACAGAGCAATATATTGAGCTGACAGTTTAACTGGCTAATATTTGGGTGCTGGGTCAACTACAGCTTTATAAAATGCATGATGTTTTAAAAATTAGTATATAGCAAAATGTAACGCATTAAAAGTACTACTTATATATATATATATATATAAGTATTGTATATATATACCCATCCATCCATTCTTCAAACTGGATATCCTCTTAATGGTCACTATCCATTTCACCACTTATTTCAGACTTCTAAACTCGCACTGTGTGCAGGTTATCTTCTACAGCGAATCAAATCAGAGACTTGCATCCGTGTTTCCTCATCAATGCACAGCTGAAAGATGGCTGTCTCTTCACTCGTCCTAGCTCATTAGCCTCTCTGGGGGGAAGCGCTCTGTTTGGGACTGGCGAGTGTAACTCCTAAACAAGCAAATATTCAAATGAGCCATATGAAATTGGATAAGTGGAACCAACATGGGTGTGCACAATGTTGAAGAAGCTGAAAAAGAGGAGAGGATTTGGAGTGTTTGATTGGAAGACTGTGATTGGATGTCCAAAAAGAGGCAGACAGGCATTAGTGCCCGCCCACCTTTTCAGCGGTGTTGGTTCTGGAAGTATTTTTTCCATTCATTTTTCCCCATAAGGATTACAGTTTTTTTCAACTGCTTACACACTAAATCTTTACTTGTCACGGAATTTCTGAAAGCTGACACTCAAACACCAGAACAACACACCAAATCTGCAAAACCATACACTAATTCTCAGACTTTGACTCAGTTTTCAATGTCATGAAACACTTTTTGCAAAACACACCACTCAATTCTCTATGTAACACACCAAAAGCTAACAGGAATTAATATTATGGAAAAGGTGTTTGCAAATGTTTGCTTTTGAGATATGTTTGTGATATTTTGAATGCAGTGCTTCATTTTGCAAGGGATGTGAAGCATTTTGCATTTTGTGTGTGAAATTCTTGGATTTGTGTGTAAAGTTTTGAAAAAAAGAGGCAAAGTTTTAAAAATGTAAGCAGCTGAAAAAAACCAACCCTAAAAACAAGGTCTTCGTTAAACTGTTATAAGTCATGAACCATGCCAACCAGCTATGAGGTGAATAACAACATTAAAAAATGTAATTTGAATAAAAATAAATAAATAAATAAATATATATATATATATATATATATATATATAGGGCTGCATGATAAATTGCATATGATAGTCATGCACATCTCGTCAGTAAAGCCGGTTCTGTGATTAGTAGTAAATCTCCATCACGTGCTTTCAGATGGAGCGGCATTTAATACACAGAGCCATAGATCACTGACAAGCTACGCAATATCGCATTCATGATCGCAGATGAATCGCATTCGATTATGAACACGATATTGCGTAGCTTGTCAGTGAACTACAGCTCTGTGTATTAAATGCCGCTCCATCTGAAAGCATGTGATGGAGATTTACTACTAATCACAGAACCGGCTTTACTGACGAGATGCGCATGACAAACACATGCGATTTATCTTACAGCCCTCAAAAAATGAAAATCAGCCAAAAAGTCAAAGTTACAAGACTATGTATGTACTTGATGGAAAGAACTACAATCCAGTGGAGCATTGCCAATGACATTAATCATTTTTTTTATTTTTGATTTGCTTATATCTCTAGAAACAATAACTCTTTGATTGTTGGAATTTTCTGTAGAGCATCATGGGTAATGTGGTTTTTAACACAAATTTAGATGTTAAAACAAAATTCTAAATTAGATTATAAATTATCATTACAAATTATCATTAAAATGGATTTCCCTATGGAGAAAACAAATGGAGACTTGCGGACCTGGACTGTTGTAATTTGACTGGAAGTACAACTCCTGTGATTCTGGAGGACATGGTTATTCAGTCCAACATTTGATGCAATGCATATAATGCAGCCTCTCAATTTAATATAAATCAACCCAACACACAAGCTAAGAATGTAGTACATACTTTACAAAACTATAAAGTCCATTTATTGTAGACTGAGTGCCAAAAACTATATATTCAAAAAGCTAGAGCTGCTGTGAGTGTATACAGTGCTACATATATATTTAGAGTAAGCTACACATATGCATCTCGTTTCAAACACATATCCCTGCTTCTAAAATACACATTTCAAGAAATATGTATGCAGATGATTGCACAGCCATTAATCATTATAATACACCACAGTGTGGTCTACGTTACAGCTCCACGCACACGATCCAGCACTAGATGAGTCAGTGTGGGCGAGGATGCTTTCTGGGGGGAAGTGGCATCTTGCTTTGTGAGTCTTGGCAGCCCGCTGTAATCAAATGTTTCTGGAAACGACTTCCTGTCCTGTGAGATGGAGCCGGGCTCCATGCGAGATAAAGACTTCTCTGCCTGTTACGGCAAACGCTGTTTTAATAACCCGGCCTGGCTGGGCAGAGCACGAGCCACTTTCTTTTATAGACGCCACTGCGAGGCCACTGAGAAACACCAGGCTAAAAACCCTCTTGCTGTCATCAGTGAATGAATAGACCTTATATGGTCCAATTAATTTTTAACACGTTGAATCTTAATAAGTCAAATGAATTTTGAGTGAAACATTAGCTGCCAACTTGTCTTTGTAGACTGTAAATGGAAACAGTTTTGTTTTAATAAAGATATGCATTTTTTTTAAATTAAATTAAATTAATTGTACTTCTATGAACATTTTTGTGATATAACAGTTATGCATGTGGACAATATTAGAACTTTTGGTCACACTTTAGAATAGGTAACACTTGTTAACTATTAACTATGACTTTTCCCTCAATAAATTGTTAATTTGCTGCTTATTAATAGTTAGTAAGGTAGTTGTTAAATTTAGGTATCGGGTAGGATTAGGGATGTAGACTAAGGTCATGTAGAATAAGGCATTAATATGTGCTTAATTAGCACTAATACATGGCTAACAATCTAGTAATATGCATGCTAATAAGCAACTAATAGATGTAACCGTAAAATAAAGTGTTACCAAACTTTTTAAATGTTAAAATACTTTCTTTTACCCCAACTACTGGCTAAGTAAGCCTTATATAGTTTGATTCCCCAGAAAAGTGTAAACACTGTTGTGCTTTCAAAACATTGCACTGTTTGTTTGATCATCCTGACCCGGCAACACTGACTCAACCAATGGTGTGAGTTTAGGGCGTGACTGTCTGTTTGATCAACCAATGGCAGGTGAGGAGTTCTGGAAACTTGTGTGGAAACAGTTATTATGCAGTTTACTGAAACCTCACCTTTAACTTCAAAGGTTTACATAAGCCAATGAGGATTTGCAAACTACATGCTAATGTACAAAGCTACATTATCAACAGCTGAGGTTTTCCTGTGATCTTACTGCGATCATGCAATCACTCTGCTCTGATCTGGGATCAACAAGGCCGGGAAAACACAGGGACCGCATTGATATGCAGCAGATGTCGGCTTCTCCATTATATCTGATCACAAAGAGCAATCAGAAGGGAGACTGCGGCTTGATGAGAACTCCTTTGCCAGACTCCCAGCCCAGACTCCAGCCCTCAACGCCATGACATCATTCACCTCTGCTGCCCACTGAGATTGCTTTCAGGTACTGCTATATATAGTTATAGAACAGGCCAGGAATACTTTTGAAAAGAAGATGATTCTCACTGTCACACAAGCCAAAGAAACCATTGGATATGACAAAATTCAAAATGAGTTGACATGACAGCTGATATTATCTGTATGTAATTCTATGTCAAAATAATTACAGTAATTTACTTTATTACAAAAGATAACTGTCACTGTAATATCTTACATAAAATATCCTAAAACACATTGAAATGTCTGAATAAAAAGAACAAACAGACCAACAAAAATATTAGCATGCTCTCTCAGCATGTATGAAGCATCATTTTATATAGCCCAGCATGCATCAGGAGAATATCTTCACCGGTATTATTGTCTTGTCAAATCTGCGCTTCAAGGAGCTAGTGATAAAGCTATTAGTCACATAAAGACTGGGTAATACTGGGTGCAATAACTGTTTTTAGATGGATCAATAGTCTTATCTGTCTGTCGATGTCTCATACACCGACCAAAAAAAAAACAAAAAAAAAACTGCTCCTTCACAGCAAGCAGCACAACGCTACACACTAATCAATACACCAGGCGATAACAGAATGCTTCCAAAGCCATTTAGCACAGTCTTATCACTCTGCCGAGCGTTCAACCTGTCAAAATATTTTGTGGTGGGGTGGCACAAGGGAACATTTCATGCCTATCAAGGGGAACAAGCTTCTGCTTTTCAAGCCAAAAGATGGCAGTTTTAGGAGTTACTCTTTCAGTCTGAAAATAATACAATTAAGTCAGCTATTATGACTCTGACAATTAATGCTGAGAAGTTTGATTTTAGTGTACTGGCTAATGATTTGCTTCAATTAAATGGATAAAAATTCATTGAATCAATATTTTATTATCTCTTTTCTTTTTTTTTCAGTGAAATAAATATTTAAATACAGTTTTATCACTGTTTTCAAATAAAAATGTGTATTTAAGGAAACCTGGAGTCAAAATTGACTCTATTTTCATTCTTAACACAGATTACTCGTAAGAACTGTGACCAGTTCTTCAATGCATGGCACTTCAACTGAAAAATTTGTTTGGATTCATAAACTTTGAAACTGTTATGGGCAATAAGCATTGAAAAGTCTGATGCAGTTTAGCAAATTGACATGTTCAGATATGGACTAGATAAAAACAAATGATTCATTTATTAATTTCATTTGTTTTTAGTGAAGTAAATATGTTATTGAATGCTGCTATCTGTATGACTACAGTTTTGAATATGTGATGCATTAACTCTCAATTGTTGCATTATTTTGCTTCCAATATGTCATCCTCTTCACAGTTTTGTTTTGCCTGAATCATCACAAAGAACCAGCTTAGAAAGATCTGTATGTGAGTTGCACCATTACCACTGACAATATTTCCTATTTCAAAAAATGATTTAAGCAACCAAAGAGCATTCTGCCAATTTTTGAGCACAATAAAATACCATCCGCTCATGTGACAACAAAGAAAACCTGGGAGGATATACAATCAGGAAAGGCTTTCACACAATTCAACACCTCAGCCAGAGCGAACCTGGATAAATAAGCCTGAAGAGCTGCGGAATAATAAGTAGCCAGCACAACAGAGTACAGGTGAATCCCAAGAGAGCCGCTTCTACAGAATCCACTCCTTTTAACAAACTAAAGCTACGCAAGGCAGGGTGGAAAAAAAAATCAAATCAATGTCCTTGAAGATGTTTTCTTTTCTCCCGAGAGCCATCTTGAAAGAGCGGCTCTGCGCGCGCTCTCTTGCGTTCTATTTCAATCCTACTAGCCCTGTTTTCGTAACTCTCTGCTTTTTCTCCAATTATTTATTTATTTTTCCTTTTGCATCTCTCTCTTTTCACTTTCAGGCAGTGACTCATCTGTCAGAAGGAGGGGTAGGGAAAGATGGCGTAGGCCCAGCTGGGGCCCACCCTACAGGGGGTCTTCTCTCTCTATGCCTGCCCCTCTTTGCAATAACAACATCCATCTCCATTTTCCTGCAAGCTGACCAGTATGAGGGCACTCTCAGAGCAATTAAAATTCCCCAGGTTTTCACTCTTGCCACATGCTTAACTGTACTGCGCGAACGCACCATATGCTTCAAGATGGGC
>JAFVLL020020824.1:0-97364 GCA_021397915.2 Tor tambroides | reverse complement strand
GGCAATTGTCAAACCAAACTCCACGATATTAATGGAATACCTCACCTTATCCTCGTGGCCTCCAGAGACATCCAGGAAGGAGAAGAACTTCTTTACGACTACGGTGACCGCAGTAAAGCTTCAATAGAAGCTCACCCGTGGCTAAAGCATTAATGTACTGAAAGGAGGGAAAAACACCATGTTTCTTAACTAGACAGTTTTTAATGTAATTATTGCCTTAGTAAACAGAATGTTTTGGGCTAGTAAGTGTATGGGTATGTCACACAGTGACTTACATGTCAAACACGTTAGATTGCGGTACATATTCGACGTGTCCTACTTTTAAGATATTTATCCTGCTCTATGACATGCTAGTTTCGGCACATTTCTTTTTGTATATTTTATATATTGGTAGATCAGTGCTTCCAAAGCATGCAGTTATACTCCAACTTTCTGCATTTTTATAAGAGTTTTCTTAATCTAATGTAAGGTAGTTAGAGGCTTAGCAATAATTATTTATAATGCCCAAACGTTTATGTTTGAAGCAGAAAGCCGGTGATGCTAAATGGAGTGGCATTTTAAAAGGTTCAGAAAACTGGAATGTGAAACCAAACTTTGATATCATTTGAAATGTTACCGTTGTACAATGCCGAGTGTGTCGTGATTAACCTGAACAAAGCTGTATCTGTTACACAAAAACTGAGTGTTGATGACCAAAAGCTCTGACTGAGAGTGTTCCAATCAATCTGTATGAGATGGTAGATGCATTGTTTAAATAAATGATTTTATGCAATGCTTTGCCTTTTCGTAAGGTGGTGTCCAAAAGTCTATATATGCTTTATATGACAGCAACACTCAAGCTGTCTTCATCGAAACCTGATAATCATGTTCTTATGATTTCAATGTCACAAATTTGCTTAACTAGTGGCCTACAAAAAGAGCAGAATGTTTCAGAATAAATCTCCATTATATGTCAAGTTCTAAAATTTGTATTTTTATTAATCCCAGATTTTCAATGTGTTCTCTGACTTTTAAATCGAAAGATTATTTAAACACACACACACACACACGTGTCCGTGAGTGACGTAATGGATTGCGCGGTAAACCGGATGACGTCAGAGACAGGCGCACGGCCCGTCGAGCGGCAGACCCAGAGTTTCCACACGGACAGTTTTAGACGACGCGCACACAAGGTTTGTTTTCATGTTTTTACATTATTGTACTATGGAAATGTTATGTCAGAGATGATTAAAGAGTAAAAAGTTAAAAATAAACAGAATATGCAGTGTTGATGAGTTAGAAAGAATATGACTGAGTTGTAAACTAAGATTGTACAGCACGTGATTGCACATATTCGATTTTAAATGACTGGATAATATCAGCTAGTTAATTGGTAGCAATATAAAAGCAGTATCTTAGAACCCAGTGACTCGTAGACTGCATTAAAAAAAAAGCAGAGAGAGGTCGCTAACAAGGTACAAACGGTCAGATGTTAGCACATGATGCTCTTTGTTTGGATTATTTTTAAATCATGATGTAGAACATGATCATTACGCTTTGGTCAGCTCCAGTGCTGTTAACATTAAAGCTAAATAGGAAACTAAATCCCAAAACATTATCAAATTCAAACACAAGTTTTTCCCTAGTTGTCTTTGGACCCCAAGTTAAAGTAAGAATTCTCACAGGAATCAAAATTGTGTTATTTACTCACCCTCATGTCGTCCCAAGGTATCCATCCAGTGATATACAGTTCATAGTCACCACAGGCTGTCAAGCTCTACATAAGCACCGTAATGTGAGTGCATACGACTGGTGCTCTATATTACACAATTGCAAGAATCTGAAAAGAAAAAAAAAAAAAAAAAAAACTTAAGTCTTAAGTGTTCCAGAGAAAAGTTGTGAGGAGGATTAAATAAAAGAAAAATCTTATTTTTGCGTTTTAACTGAATTTTGTATGAATTATTGCATAAATTATTCTACATGTAATCTAGAATTTACGTTCTATTCTATTGTAATCTGATTTTTTTTAAATGTAAAAATAAATTTTTAAAAACTGTAAAATAATACACATTTTTAATTTTATACAAGTCTTTTTTGAGTTAACTTTTCAGGAACTGGATTTTACATCCACAAAAATCATATACATCATATATGTTTATTTTTATAATGGTCTTTTTGAGTCAACCATTTCTTGAGGAACTGGATTTTGCATGCAAAAAATTTTAAATATACATCTTATATTATGCTTTTTTTTCTTTTCTTTTTTTAATAAGTCTTTTTTTAGTTAACTTTCTTCAGGCACTTATAATTAACTTAAATAGTTTAGGAACTGTTTTGCATAAATTGAGTTATTGCATAAATTATACAATGTAATCTACAAACTTTTAAATAAAAGGATTATTATCATTTTTTGAGTTAACTATTTCTTTAGTAACTGCATAAATTATTTTCAATTTTAATCTAGAAACTTTTGAATAAAAAGATTATTACAATTTTTAATTAACTTTTTTTAGGAAGTGGATTTTGCATGAATTATTACATAAATGATTCTAAAATGTACTTTATAAATTCTACCTATAACTCTCCACCATCAGATGATGAGTGAATGGAGTCCTGTGGCGAAGGTTTACGACCCTCTCAAAGCGGGCAGCATCGATGGCACAGATGTGGAGCCCCACGACAAAGCCGTCTGGAGGGCCATGATGGCCCGCTACCAGCCTAACAAGGGTGTGACGGGTGACCCTCACCTGACGCTGTTCGTGGCACGCCTGAATCCACAGACGTCCGAGGAGAAACTCCAGGAAGTCTTTTCTAAGTTTGGAGACATCCGTAGGGTACGTCTGGTCCGGGACATCGTGACTGGTTTCTCCAAGCGTTACGCTTTCATTGAGTACAAGGAGGAACGTTCGGTGAAGAGAGCCTGGAGAGATGCCAACAAGCTGGTGGTGGACCAATACGAGCTCTTTGTGGACTATGAACAAGAGCGGACTCTCCAAGGCTGGATTCCAAGGCGACTCGGAGGAGGCCAGGGGGGCAAAAAGGAATCTGGTCAGTTGAGGTTTGGAGGCAGGGATAGACCTTTCCGGAAGCCCATCAATCTGACATCCATGATGCCCCAGAACAGATCAGCGGATAGATGGGATCCATCAAGTGGGAGAGAGGAAAGGCAAAGGGACCAAGAACAAGACAGGGAACACGGACGATGGCGGGAGAGGAATAGTGACTGGGATCGAGGGAATGATAGAGGTTACTACAAAGAGAAAAGAGATTCGAAACACCACCGAGACAGAAGCCGAGAGAGAGACTCCAACAGAAAGGAAGACAGAAGACATAGAGATTCTTACAGAGATCGAGAATGACACTTTGCATACAAGACTTTCTTTTCTTATTCTGTATTTTTATTTTTTTTTTCCCCCACCTGATGTGAAATTAGTTTGAAATAAAGGTTTATCCAAACAATAAAGGTTGGTAGGTTGAGGTTGGTAAGATATTTTTTTCAGCAAGGATGCATTAAATTGATCAAAAGTGACTGTACAGACATTTTTGTTTCTACTCCATTTCAAATAAATGTTCTTTTGAACTTTCTATTCATAAAAGAAACCTAAAAAATGGTTTCCACAAAAATATGAAGTGGCACAACTGTTTTCAACATTGATAATAATAAGAAATAAGAAATATTAAAATGATTTCTGAAGGATCATGTGACACTGAAGACTGGAATAATGATGCTGAAAATTCAGCTTTGCATCATAGGAATAAATTACATTTTAAAATATATTTCAATAAAAAATTGTAATATTTCATAATATAACAGTTTTTACTGTATTTTTGATCAAATAAATGCAGCCTTGGAGAGCAGAAGAAACTTCTTTTGAGTGGTAGTGTAAGTAACCTAATTTTTTTTTCACAGAAGTGAATTTAGTTTGAAATAAGTTTATTCAAACATGAAAATGCTGCCATTATTTACTCAGACAAAAAGGAATGGCATTAAGCTGAGTAAACAATGATAAAACATTCATTTCTGAACAAGAAATTTTTCATGCATCCCTTTAAATCTGAATTTCAGTAATTCGATTTGTACTAAAGAACAACTGATTTGTCTTACGAATAATGATTTAAAATGAAGAGCAGCAGTTTCTCACAATACATGGTATAAAATAGTTTAATACACAATGAGATGAGTTATGCGAAATCCTCCATAACAATACATTTGATCCAGTTCTTGTTGCTGGATATCACTCTCAGTTGGGTGGTGTACTAGCTGTTTAACAATTGATTTAAGGCCCACAGGCATGTATTTTTCTAGCTTACAAAGCTGCCTTTCTCAACACACTTTAACATAGTCAAGCATTTCCATGCTTTCACTCAAACCTTCTATTATTGCCAGTGAAAGCACCAAGCAATGCAAAACCGCTGGTGAATGACATTTGTCCATGTGATAGATACTTCAGATGCCAATAGTAAACTATGGATTATTAATATTGTTCTGCTTTAATGCGCTACAGAAACACTTGAGGCATGTAAAGCTTTGTTTCATGATTCCAGGGTTTAAAGACTGACGTAAACTCACAACCTGTGACATGCTGTCAACTGGCATAGAAAATAAGTTTTGACTTGCCACTCAGTTTGTAAAAACAAAAATCATGTGTGATATCGCATATATAATAGAAGTATATGGGGTGTTGCAATGGGAGAAATGTTCAAATACACACCGTTTTCAAAAGTTTGGTGTCAGCAAGAATTTTTTAAAGGAAATGAATACTTTTATCCAGCAAGAATGCATTCATTTAATCTAAAATGACATCTAAGACATAATGTTTCTATTACAAATAAATGCTGTTCTTCTGAACTTTCTATTAATCAAAAAATCCTGAAAAAAAATGTATCAGTGTTTCCACAAAAATATTTGGCAACACAACTGTTTTCAAGAAATGTTTCTTGAGCAGTAAATCAGCATATTAGAATGATTTCTGAAGGATCATGTGACACTGAAGACTGGAGTAATGATGCTGAAAATTCAGCTTTGCATCATAGGAATAAATTACATCTTAAAATCTATTCAAATAGAAACCAGTTATTTCAAATTGTAATAATATTTCACAATATTACTGTTTTTGAACATGAGAATTAATAAAAGGACTTTTTGAGAGGCACGTTTCTGATTTTAATGTTTTGCCCCATACACCTCCGTATCAAGTACATTACTGTAAATACAACGTCCATGTTTGTTACAAAATGAGAGACAAATTATTTTCTGTGATAACTGACAGCATGTCATGAAGCATGTCAATAAAATGAATCTTTGATATTCCTTTAAATTCTGTGTGCCAAAACAATCAGGCAATTTCAAAAAAAAAAAGTTTTAAACATAATTCAACATATAATGCCATCATCCTTTTCAGGCGTAGCAACTAAAAATTGAAATCTCACATTTTTTCTTCAGCCACGTGCATATTCTCACTCATAATTCAATTTGAATTAAAAATAGATATGTATCTTATCTATTGAAGGCATCTTCTCTTTAAACGTCATCAGAATACTGTCTGAAATCTATTCGTCCGCGTCATCTACTTACAGTAACTTGTCGTTTCAAATAGCAATTAAATGTCTAACTATCTAACAAAATAGGCACATAAAACTCCCTCACAGTATCTTTGGGTGAAGGTGAGGGCCACAATCTATCAGTAACTCTACACGGCCCCGTCCCCCATGTTCCCTTTGTGAGCTCTTGTCTCATCTGCTTGCAGACGTTGTGCTGTGAAAGTGACCATGAAAGGGAGTGTAAACGTGGCATACGGTCACATGGTGCAGGTTAGCGGTTAGTGGAGCGTTGTTCGTTACATGTGCTGTAATGCCTCCTGGGCCTGTTCCGTGTACACGTCATCTTTCCCCGCCCACGAGCCGAAGCCGTCACCCATCTGCGGCATCCTCCTCTGAGAGCCTCGGTTTTTGTCGCGGGAAAAGAAACTAAACCTGTGAATGTAACAAAGGGTGTCAGCACAACTGGTTTGCATTGTCATGTATGAATGTGTCTGTAAATTATGTTTACTAAACTAGACTGTTTCATAAATATTTTGGAGTTGATGGGTTGTTTATTATGTTACTTTTTAGCACTCAGGAACATTTCAAGTGTAATTTTCTATTGATAATAATGCACAGTTTATGGATACATTGCACAGAGAAATATCATATTTCACACCAAAATCAAAAGACAAAAATCTGAATTTAGGATTTTTTTTTTTTTTTTGGTTTTTCCATTATTTCCACAACAAACAACTGCTGTTTGGAGAGGTTTTTTTAATATAAAATGTTTTTTCCTAATGTAAAATCCGAATGAATAAAAAATTGATCATAAATAAAATAATTTCAACACTGTACCTTAAAAAATGTGAATACAAATAAAAGCATTGTTTTGTTATTTTTTTCCATTTCATTTTGTAGTGTCATAAAAATAATGTCAGGAAGCAAACATTTATGCAGATTTTTTATTTACTAATTTTATTATATTTTAATTATAATTTCTTTAGCACTAAATAGAACATTTTTTATATTATTATTAATGTCATAAAAATAATGTCAGAATGTATATATTATATTCAGTATTGCTTCAATTACTTTTTTTTGTCATAAAAATGCCATGTCAAAAAAAATTCATGTCAGAATGCAAAAAAAAAACATTAAATGTGCTATATATATATATATATATATATATATATATATATATATATGTATGTGTATGTGTGTGTGTGTGTGTGTATGTATGTATATATATATATGCACATTTGTCCCATTTTTCAGTTACTTTGTGCATTTATTGCCATAATGTTTAATGTCAAAAATTAATATAAATTAATATTATATATATTTATATATATATATATATATATATATATATTTATTTATTTATATACAGGTGCATCTCAGAAAATTATAATATGGTGAAAAAGTTCATTTTTTCTTGTAACTTATTTCAAAAAGTGAAACTTTCATATATTTTAGATTCATCATGTAAAGTAAAACACTTCAAAAGTTTTTTTGTTTTAATTTTGATGATTAGAGCTTACAGCTAATGAAAGTCAAAAATCAGTATCTCAAAATATTAGAATATTTCCTAAGATCAATCAAAAAAAGGATTTGCAAAACAGAAAAGTTCAAGTTCTTTAAAGTAAGATGATTTATGCACTCAATACTTGGTCGGGGCTCCTTTAGCACAAACTCCAGCATCAGTGAGGTGTGGCATGGAAGCGATCAGCCTGTGGCACTGCTGAGGCACTATTGAGCCTTCAGCTCATCTGTATTGTTGGATTGACTGTTTCTCATCTTTCTCTTGAAAATATCCCATAGATTCCATATGGGGTTCAGGTCAGGCATGTTGGCTGGCCAATCAAGCACAGTAATATCATGGTCAGCAAACCACTTGGAAGTGGTTTTGGCACTGTGGGCAGGTGCTAAAGTCCTGCTGGAAAAGGAAATCAGCATCTCCATAAAGCTTGTCAGCAGATGGAAGCATAAAGTGCTCTAAAATCTCCTGGTAGACGGCTGCATTGACTTTGGACTTGATAAAACACAATGGACCAACACCAGCAGACGTCACGGCACCCCAAATCATCCCTGACTTCAGAAACTTCACACTGGACTTCAAGCAGCTTGGATTCTGTGCCTCTCCAGTCTTCCTCCAGACTCTAGACCTTGATTTCCAAACGAAAAGCAAAATTTACTTTTATCTGAAAAGAGGACTTTGAACCACTGAGGAACAGTCCAGTTCTTTTTCTCCTTAGCCCAGGTAAGATGCTTCTGATGATGTTTCTGTTTCAGAAGTGGCTTGGTAGCCCTTTTCCTGAAGACGTCTGAGCGTGGTGACTCTTGATGCACTGACTCCAGCTTCAGTCCACTCCTTGTGAAGCTCTCCCAAGTGTTTGAATCGGCTTTGCTTGACAGTATTCTCAAGCTTGCGGTCATCCCTGTTGCTTGTGCACATTTTCCTACCCAATTTCTTCCTTCCAGTCAACTTTGCATTTAATATGCTTTGATACAGCACTCCTTGAACAGCCACCCCTTTCAGTAATGACCCTCTGTGACTTACCCTCTTTGTGGAGGGTGTCAATGATCGTCTTCTGGACCATTGCCAAGTCAGCAGTCTTCCCCATTATTGTGGTTTCAAAGAACAAGAGATACCCAGAATTTATACTGTATGGATGGTCATTAATTGAAACTCAAATGTAAATATTCTAATATTTTGAGATACTGATTTTTGACTTTCATTAGCTGTAAGCTCTAATCATCAAAATTAAAACAAAAAAACTTTTGAAGTGTTTTACTTTACATGTAATGAATCTAAAATATATAAAAGTTTCACTTTTTGAAATAAGCTACAAGAATTTTTTTTTTTAACTTTTTCACCATATTCTAATTTTCTGAGATGCACCTGTATAAGGTTATGGTACAGTAGTTTGAAATGTGTAGCTCATATTTCATGTCAAAAATTTAAAGAAATGAAAATAAGAAATAAATAAGAAATAAATAATTCCCTTTATTTCTTATTTTCATTTCTTTAAATTTTGGCGTGAAATATGAGCTACACATTTCAAACTACTGTACCATAACCTCATTCCTACAGTCTCACTAGTCTTTCCAGATATAAAGCTACAAAAAGCATCTCACAAATGTTTGCTGTGTATCTGTGCTTTTACTTGACACATTTCAGTTCATACAAGCAGTGAAAATCAAGCATTTAATCTCCCTACGCCTCTATAAAGCACTCTTTAGTCGCCAGGATACAGACAATGTTATATAGTTATTACTGCGCAGCACGAGTGTTAGAGGAGTGAGCGGGACTTCGATTCTGACTGGCTGATTCTAACGATCCTCCTGCTGATTGGTCGCACAGATAGCCCCACAATCAGCCAATCAGAATGTGCTCTTTACAGTCAATGGCTCTAATGAGGGAGGGTTGGGGGGTGTGAGATGAGGGGGCCATGCAGCTCCATCACATGCAGGGAGGATAAAGTGTTAAAACAGCAAAGAACACAAAGGTGAACCACCAAAAGGTCGTACAAGGGAAATAAGTCGTCTGATTGGCTGTAAAGTGGGGTCATCTGGAATCAACCCAGCCGCCACCATCGGCATAATGGCTGTGAAGATCCTGTTACAAAGAGGCACAGATATGGAGAGTTGAGCAAAGAGAAGATACACCCAGAACCACCTGTAGTGTCATTCTGCTTCATTTGGTCCCACCCTACTGCTGAGTCTTCAGCATTTCAGATGCATATGGCAGCATTAATGACGGTCATGCCTTAAGATTTTAGTAAAACAAGGGTACATGGATGCCAACATGTCATAACATGTCATAACACTCTAAATGTGTCTGTCAAGCTGCAGTTTAGTCAAGGTGTAACAGTTTTTTAATGGTCTTGTGTTTCTTTAGCTCAAACAGAATGTCATGGGTTCAGTTCCCAGGGAAACGAATGAGCTGATGAAATGCATACTTTAACTGCAGAGCAAAGCTGCCTTGAATAAATGCGTAGATAAATGTACATTTTTGGGCATCATATTTGCGCTCCTGACACAAAGGCCAAAATGATGCTGATTTTTTTTTTTAAGTTTAAAGGCCAGATTTACTAACAGCTTGTGTCAGCGCAAACCCTCTTTTGGCATTAAAAAAAACCTACTGTCAGGATTTACTTAAGATGTGCAGTGAAAAATGAGCAATTAAAAGGCGTGGACACAGTCATTTTGGGGGCTGACCTTATTGGATATGCATTTGTGGGAGTATCCCTTTCAGATGCAAAATTTATGAGATGAGAGTATTTAAATGAATCGTACAACATGATTTACTAAGGTTTGCGCTAGTCAATACTGGTGTTTGTGCCATTATTTACCACCCAAAAAAGCTTAAATATCTTAACTGTTTTGCGCCTGTATTGCAAGATTACACACACTTTATTATCATTGGTTCTGCATGTTTGTGCTGCTTTTGTTAGCTTGCACTGATCATAATGGAAATGCGCTGGCCGCGTCTGCGTTCTTTATTTTGTGCATTGTCAACACCCACAGAACTTTCCACTCCTATCGGCGCTTTTATGGGAGTCTCACGCTAATTTGCCCTGTTTAGTAAATCTGGCCCTAAATGTTTGTAATATAAGTGTGTAATATCAGTGTGTAATATAAGCGTGGCTGTTGTAGCAGTACGCACAGTCGTTTTATCCCTGACTCGGGCTGAAAGTTGGAGCGCGAGCTTGGCCGAAGGGTAGGAGACGGGTCTGGCAGAGGCAGGCCTGTTTCTTCTTCCTGTTCGTCACTGAAAATGTGATTAAAAAATAAATCAGCAATTCATATTTCATATCTTTCTCACAATTGCAATTTCATATCTCAAAATTTGGACCTTTTTCTCCAAATTCTGAGTTTCCATCTCATAATTCTGGTTTTTGTTTTTGCCAAGGAAAAAAAAAAAAAAAAGTAAAAAAGGTAATTGTGACTTTTTATCTCACAATTCAGACTTTTTTTCTTGCAGTTGCAAGAGTACAAATCACAATTTGGAATTTTTTTCCTCAGAATTCTAAATTTACAACTGACAATTTAGGCCCCGTTTACACTAGTGCGTTTTCGTTTTAAAATGAAAACGATCAATGTTTACACTGGCGTTTCTTCTGCGTTTCAGAAACGATCTCCGTTTACACTACACAACCGAAAACGCATGTCACGTGACCATTCATGCAGGTACTACCATAGATATGTATAGGTAGATTCCCTATTATTTAGATCGCGGACGCGTCTCAGTGCTTGGAACGGTCGAAAGGAGAATCTACCTCTACATATCTATGGGTACAATAACAAGCATGCGTTATTGTTTCCACGGTCGTCAAGGATACGCAGAGCAAATGTGGGCAGCCACGCCATCGTTTTCAAAAGTCTCCGTTTTGGTCCGTTTACACTGAAACGCCACCCCGGAGTTTTCAAACTAAAACGGGGTCTGCAGCGTTTTCAAAAGTCTCCGTTTTCGACCTTGAAAACGCCGGAGTAGTGTAAACGATAGGCGTATCCGTAGCAAAAGTTATGCGTTTTAAAACGAAAACGCACTATTGTAAACGGGGCCTTAGACTTTTTTCCTCAGTATTCTAATTTTACTTTGGCAATTCAGACTTTTTTTCTCCAAATTCTGAGTTTACATCTCGTAATTCTGGTTTTTGTTTCTGCCACAGAATAAAAAGTAAAAAAGGTCATTGCAACTTTTTTATCTCAATTCTGACTTTTTTCTTGCAATTGCAAGTGTACAAATCACAATTTGGAATTTTTTTCCTCAGAATTCTAAATTTACTTGTGGCAATTTTGACTTTTTCTCAGAATTGTGAGTTTACATCTCATTTGTCTGGTTTTTGTTTCTGCCACGGAATGTAATTGCGACTTTTATTTGCAGTTGTGAATTTGTATTTCACAATTCTGCCTTTTTTTCTCAGAATTGCGAGTAAAAACATTTTTTGGCTTAAAGTTAAACATCAAGACGGCTGACCTTTTGTAATATGCGATTTCCTCTTGTAGCATGAAGACTTTTGCTTTCAGCTCATTGCGCTCATGCAGGACGTCCCGCAGCTCTTGCAGGGTAAATCGTGGGCGGTTCGGGTCTTTTGTATCTATAGAGGACATGTCATCATCACACAGCGCCTCCTGGTGGATGAAAAACACTTACAGTCACTTTTGCACAGAGCAGCTGGCTGCTGTGGAGCTTTAAACTAGAAACGTGCAAACAGCTTCATTATCAGAGCATCCTCAAAACGACACAAATATCACCTGATTTTACTGCTGTTAATGTACAACAAAAATCACACCACAAGACACAATTCAGTTTTTTTGGGGTCTGATTTTACAATGTAAATGAATAACAGTATATGATTGGTGCTTTATTTTACAGTAGACTGCAACCTCTCTGTTATGATCCATCATATGATCATCACTGAGTTAACATTTGATTCAGTCACATGGTTTGCATTCAGTACAAAAACTTGCACACATGCAAGCTGCATTAACAATCAGACTTTCACCAGCCGAAACACCCTTCACAATGAGTGTGTACCTGCGTAAAGGACTAATGCCATTAGTGCATTACTCTTACAGTCTGCTGTATGTTGGTACAGAACCAGTAGCACACACTGCGGGGGTTGTTGTCGCCCTAGCATGACTCGTGCAAACAGGCGCAGATACGGGTCAGGTGTTAGTTTACACTCCATGCTATCCTTAGAAGCTGCCGCTGCAGGGTTACCCATAAAAATGCAGCCTCTTCATCATCTTTCTCCTCCTCACCGTCATCTGTCAGGGCTCCTGGGGCCCCTGTGTGGGGGATGAAATGGAGGGGACCTTCCTCTATCTCCAGTCCCCCAGCGAGGAGCTCAGAAGCTAAATCGTGACCCCAGGAAGGGTCCGCTTTAGACGACTGTGGTCACAGACATGTTGGTTGCAATTCGCAATCCACATTTTATTGGGAGTGAATAGTTCAAAATAAACAACTGAACAAAATGGCATAAAATCTGAGTTATAAAAACACAATCAGCACAATTTTCAGCAAAGGAGTTTTTTTCTGTTAATGTGATTCATCTTAAATTTTGAATTTGATTACATTTTCCACTACCGTTCAAAAGTTTGGGGTTGGTAAGATTTATTTTGTTTTTGAAAGACGTCTCACCTATTCCAGTCTTCAGTGTCATATGATCCATCAGAAATCATTCTAATATGCTGATTTGCTGCTCAATAAACATTTCTTATTTTTATCGATGTTGAAAACATTTGTGCTGCTTCATATTTTTGTGGAAACTGTGATTTTATTTTAGGATACTTTGATGAATAGAAAGCATTTATTTGGAATTTGGAAAATCTTTTGTAACATTATAAATGTCTTTAAGGTCCATTTTGATCAATTTAATGTGTCCTTGTTGAATAAAAGTATTAATTTCTTTTAAAAAACCCAAACTTTTGAAATGTAGTGTAAATAAATATGGTGCACTCAAACTTCAAAGCCACTAGGCTCCATCACTGAGTTTCACTCACATGTGACATTTCATATTAAAGGTGCAGTAGGAGATCTTGGAAAACGCTATCTTTAGCCTGATAGCACTGAAAGCGAACGTCCCACCCTCCCTGCAATCGCCGTCCAAAGCCACGCCTCCTGAACAAACATACGCTCACAGACCAGAATACCAGAGGCAACATCACTACAATAGGCTACATCATTGCCAGCAGCCATATCACCCTATAGCCCAAGACCGGTTACCCACTGAAGCTAAGCAGGGTTGAGCCTGGTCAGTACCTGGATGGGAGACCTCCTGGGAAAAACTAGGTTGCTGCTGGAAGAGGTGTTAGTGAGGCCAGCAGGGGGTGCTCACCCTGTGGTCTGTGTGGGTCCTAACACCCCAGTATAGTGATGGGGACACTATACTGTAAAAAGCACCGTCCTTCGGATGAGACGTTAAACCGAGGTCCTGACTCTCTGTGGTCATTAAAAATCCCAGGATGTCCTTCGAAAAAGAGTAGGGGTGTTACCCCGGCATCCTGGCCAAATTTGCCCATTGGCCTCTGACCATCATGGCCTCCTAATCATCCCTATACACTGATTGGCTTCATCACTCTGTCTCCTCTCCACCAGTAAGCTGGTGTGTGTGGTGGGCGTTCTGGCGCACTATGGCTGCCGTCGCATCATCCAGGTGGATGCTGCACACTGGTGGTGGTTGAGGAGATCCCCCCCCTTGTATGTAAAGCGCTTTGAGTGCCTTGAAAAGCGCTATATAAATGTAATGAATTATTATTATTATTATTATTATTATCATGTGTCATTCACCGGTGAGAAAACTTTATAGCACAGTTAGTAAAAGTACTACAATTACAGGAAGGAAGATCGGGTTGTTGATGTTTGCCATTCTGACATTCGTGCTCTGTCTGCACAGTGTGCGTGAACGCGCTGATGACGTATCCTGTCTGTGCGAACCGGGTGCGCAGAGGTATGCTAATACAACAACGTTGACAGGCAGGTAGGAAAGCCAATTAAAACGCTCGGACCGAGCGTTTTGATTGGACAAACATTTCTTGGTCCTGCGCCTTCCACAGGATATATATAAATACAGATAAATACATTTAGACCACTTAACTTAACTGCTATCGGGGTGTGAAGAGACTTTCAACCAGCAAAACAAAAAATGTTTCTGAAGACAAATCACCTATTGCACCTTTAAGGTGGTGAGCTGTGATAATAATTAAATTAAATCATACAAAGACTAATACAAATCATTTTGAACAAATATACAATGCCATGTCTTTCATCAGCATTTAACAAGTCGGTCATTTAAATATTAAACGAAGTAAATCTGTGGATTGCACTGAATTTAACAACATTAAACAATTAGTCCCAAAAGTTCACAATTAACTGGAAGCCTCAATTCATACATATCTGCATCTTACATAACAGACATTATACACTGTCCACAGATTTGTATTCTCATCCTAGTTTCCTCTGTGAGACTGTGACTCATTGATGTTTCATTCTGACTCATTATGGACACCATGTGAAGATCCTGACACTTTAGATCACACTTACTTCCTTTAAACAGAAATAGAAATGACTAAATGCTGCAGTTGAACACTGAAGTGTCTCAATGCATTGGAATCAAGTAAAGATGCAATGGAAAATTTTCAGTTCACGACCCATTTAGCAGAGATTTCATGAGTTTCTAAACGTGTGATAAGCCAACACAATCAATGCAGCACCCATCTACATTCACGTACCTGTGCAGGTGAAGGTGGTCCTACAGGCTCCTCTGTCTCAGCGTTGGTCTTGCCCTGCTCTTTAAGTCGCTCCTTAAGACGGGTCAATTCCTGTCGCAGGTTACCCAGCTCCTGCTGCCGTGCCTGACCAGACGCCTCCAGCTCCACCTTCTGCTCTATCAGTGCTTTACCCTGGGCCTCCACCACTGTGATCTTATGCCTCAGGTCATGGTTGATCTTCATCAACCGGTTCAACTGCTGCTGGAGCTGGAAGAAACAGTATTTGTGCCACATTAAACATCCACAAAATGATGAATTTCAGAGTGAAACTGCACATTATGCACTTGTTTTGATCCACAGTGATTTCATTGGATGTTTAGGTTGTTGATCTTAATGAAGACTTTGACATCTCTTTGACTTGCTTCCTTGAGATAATGTCTGTGCAACTGACTGTTGCTAACAAAAGGATTTGCTCAGCAAGAACATGGCTCTTTACCGCTTCAACGTCCTCGTTTTTGAGCGTCAGCTCGCGGTCTTTGGCGCGGATCTCATCTCGCTGTTTATCTACAACTTCCTTCAGCTTCTTCATCACCTGTCGTTCCCTCTCGGTCATGCCTGGCATCATAAATAAAAACAAAAATCAGCACATGCAATCTCATTTATTACACAGAGAACCAACACTCAAGGAAATATCAAAACTATAAGGCATGTTTAATCAATAACATATTGGGCATTTTTGATCGACACAGTAACATGCAGGACGTTTCAGGGTGAGGTTTTTATTTTGCATTGGACAGGTCACTGGAAATAAGGACAGACGTAAGAAGTCTGACAGACACTGTAGTGCCCACGTTGCTGCTCTTAAAATAGATGTGTGTCCATGCGGAGAATCTGACACACAATCACTAACACACTTCACGTTTGTCATGACCTAGAAAATTAATGTCACATGCCTTGAAGGAATATTTAGAGTTAAAGGATATTCATTAGGATATTAAGTAGAGATCATGTTCCATGAAGATATTTTTGTAAATTTCCTACTGTTAATATATCAAAGCTTAATTTTTGATCAGTAATATGCATTGCTAAGAACTTCATTTGGACAACCTTAAAGGCCATTTTCTCAATATTTAGATTTTTTTGCACCCTCAGATTCCAGATTTTCAAATAGTTGTATCTCGGCCAAATATTGTCCTATCCTAATAAACCATACATCAATGGAAAGATTATTTATTCAACTTTCAGATTATGTAAAAATCTCAATTTCAAAAAACTGACCCTTATGACTGGTTTTGTGGTCCAGGGTCACATATATTATATATAATATTAATATGTTCAGCATTTTACATATATAAAATTAATATGTTATATCATTATGTTATGAATTTATTTATTATTTTAAAATTTTGTAACTTTTGGCAGTCTGATGTGTCAAATAATTTATATATTTATATATATATATATATATATATATATATATATATATATATATATATATATGGGTCAAAGACGTAAAGATGTCCACATCAAAAGAAATTTACAAAAATGATTTTATGTCCATAGAAAGCACATTAAATGTAAGTAAAGTGTCTATTTTTAAGGTTTTAAATATGTTTTCGGAGAATAAAGTGTCAAAATGTGGTTGAAATAATGTTACATTAATATTGTGTTACACTGAATGACAATGTTAAAAAAAAAATCAAACAACATGCTTATTCTGACTTGTACATATTAAAATATATAAAAGAATAAGGGAGCATATTAAATTTTTTTGTGTTTTAAATGAGTAAAAAATTCTTACTGACAAATAGGCAAATCCTAGGATAGTGGCAAATTTTAAAATTGTACAATTACAACTAATTAGTATTTGGGGTGAAAGTAATTAGTCTTTTAATATGTCATAAACTGTTTTTTTTGTAAATATGCCTGATAAGACTTTTACACTGAATGACATTTTAGTGGGTGTCTTCTGTAAATCAGGGAAAAATGTATGATATTTATTTTGTCCTCAGACAAACAAAAACAAAACTGTAATTGAATTAAACAGAAAACTTTTTCATTTTTTTGTGGAAAAACAACAATTAGAGCAGTATTACACTTATTGTTTTTATGCTTAAACCCTTTTTCGTCTTTGACCCATATATATACACATACATACACACACACACACACACACATACATATATATATATTCACACATTTAAATTCTATATTAATACTATATTATACATTACCATATTAATACTTATATATATAAATTGATATTTAACTGATATTATATTTAATTGATATGTAATTTGTAATGTAAATTTTTTGTAAAATTATTGTAACTTGGCAGTCAGATATAAGTCTGCTAATAAGTCAAATACAGTTAATTATTAAAAACATAAAAATTGTATGTAATATATTTACAAATCACTTAAAATTAATATTAATTTATAATATATAATTAATATCACATTTACAGAAAAAAACTCTATATTTATTTTTTTTATTTTTTTGTCAATATTTTGTGTCATATTTTAGAAAATCACCAGCATTCCACAGGTGCTGTCCATGTGCAATATATAACCAAGAATATTCTTCTGAAAGCTTATGATGCAAGTAATTTCCTGCATTCTATTTAAACAGCTCTTTGTATCTTTACATCAGTGTTAAGAGCGGCGCTGGAATGTTTGTGTAAACAGCTGCGCTGCATTTGACGCTGAATCAAACTCGTCCAGCAGGACTGAGAAGGAGACTGTTCTGACGGCTGCGGTGCGGACACATGAGTGTGTCAGAGGCACTGTGGAGTCTCTGTGCCGCCCAGGCTGCGCTGCTCATGCAGTAATGCGTCCTGGCTCGTCTTCAGTCACATGGAGAAGGGACGCTTTGTGTGGCGTTTGTGTCAGTTCCTAAACGGCTAAAAGAATGCATGAGAATTCCTATAGGCATGATCACATGTGTTTGCTTTGTATCTAGAACAGGAATGCTGGGAAAGTCTGCTATGTTCCAAATGGAACACTTGCCTACTACCTAGTGCATACTGTGCAGTACATAAAAAATGATAATTGAAACAAACCAGTAGGCATTTGTTGTATGCTACATTGTTGTCACATGACCTCAGTATGACATCCAATTATCACAACGTTTCTGCTGGTTTTATGAAAGTAAATTTTTAAAGATTTTTTAAGACCAAGTAAATAAAATTCCCCATTACTTCTTAATTTGTTTTAAAAAAGTACAGTCAAACCAAAATGTATTTAGACACCTTCAACATTTCTCACATATCACAGCTTATTTGCTATAGTTTAGAAAATGGTAATAAAATATGACAAGAACTCAAGTTGAGTTAAACTGTGTCAGAACAAATTCATCTTGATAATGTCAGATAACTTTGATAGAAAGGTATGTAACAAAACATGGTCAGGTCAAAGTGTCAAATCAAGTTTTTGGTCCCAAATTTTTATCAATTTTACTGGTAGTATGAAGAATTTTTGGGTATAATATGTCACAGTTCACTTTATTTTGCTATCCTCACTTACATAAATGAACAATAGTGTCCTGCACCCACTAGTAAAAAATTTTTTGACTGTAGCTTAAGTAGTATATGGAAATAACTTTTACTATACTGTCTGATCACACTAAAAAAGTGCTGTTCATCCTCAGTATTTTTGTCTTGTTTTCCAGTACAAATGTTTAAAGATTCTTAAATCAAGATACATTTACTTGAGAAGAAAAATGACATCAGATAAGAAGTCTTGTTTACAGTGAAAATGATTAAAATCAAAATGGTCAAAGTGAGTTTATGGGCTCAGAAAAATCTACTTAATTCAAATAGAACAAGTTATGCTCCACTGACAAATGCTTGTTCTTATTTGAAGCACAAACTCACTTAATTTTGTTACATTTCCCAAAAAACAAGACTTTGAATCTTTGTTTTGCATCTCAAATAAATATAAATTTAGATATTTGTAGTGGAAAACAAGACAAAAACACTGAGGAAGACCATTTTTGCATGCATGCAACACTTAATGCCATAACTTTATGATTTAAGACCTTTTAAAGCTTTAATTTGTGAAAGAGTGAATTAAGTACCGAAACCCTGTATCGTCTCAGAAATAATATTGTTATTTTGTGTTTTTAAACCAATTTTCTGTAAATATATTGTTTATATATTGTTCTGGCTGTCAAATAAAGCTGTATTCCATCTCATTAGAAATGGAAGGTCAGAGAAGTGAAGCGTGGTGCATTGTGGGATACTGTATTCCAGTGTAAGGTTGACACAAGCTCTCTTTTTCCAAACGCTGAGCTTTAAGACTACCTTCCTGTTTCTGTATATCCTCTTCCGTCATGGGACACTCTTTGACGGACAGGTTGTTGAGCAGCGTTTTGTTTTCCTCCTGCAGCTGTGCAATCTGGGACAGCAGATCCTGGGCTTCTCCTCTCCACACATCCTCCACCAGCTCCAGCTCCTGTTCACAACCACACACACATTTAGAAGCGGCTCATAAAATATACACGAGTGTATATTTAACTGCTGACCTTCACTGGAGTTACGTAATGTCTGAAACAATCAGCAAAAACACACAAAGCAGGAGCATAATAACACCTTCACAGAAGGACACAGACAAAAGCTGTATTCATAACTCTGCTTATATTCACATATTCATATTTTTCCTCTGTTCTTACATTTATTTGAGATTTTTATGTGCTACAATACCATGGTCATGTACTATGGTAATACAATAGCATTGTTCTTCATCTTGAAGTAGCATGTAAATAAGCATATAGTATATGAATATTGCAATCCTTCAGTAAACATCAAGTTGCCATAGTATTACCACAGTGCAACCTGACCTCACACTGTATTATAGTAGGCCTACTATATATTTAACAGTATATTTTAGCCTCGTAAGATTTGGATTTGTCGCGTATTTGCTCACTGTCCCAGTGGACATGATGTTACGTGATGATGATGGACTGTGGTTATGATTACGTCATTTCCTGTCCCAGACAGGAACTTAGAAATTCCCTTGCATGCACTGCTTTGTTCTGATGAATAACAATGAAAGCAATGAAAAACAATGTACATACATTCATACGTAGTAGGAAAAAAGCAGCATACATTCAGCAAGGATGTGTTAAACTGATAAAAAGTGATAGTAAAGACTTTTATTGTTAGAAAAGATTTCTATTTTTTTGAATAAATGCTGTTTTTTCTTTTTATTTGTCAAAGAATCCTGAAAAAAGTATCACAACTTCCAAAAAAAATATTAAGCAGCAAAAACCGTTTCCAACATTGATAATAATCCTCATATTAGAATGATTTCTGAGGGATCATGTGACACTGAAGACTAGTAATGGCTGATGAAAATTCAGCTTTGCAGCACAGGAATAAATTATATTTGAAAGTAAATTAATACAGAAGACAGTTATTTTAAATTGTAATAATATTTCACAATATTACTATTTTACTGTATTTTTGATGAGATAAATGCAGCCTTGATAAGCATATGAAACGTCTTTAAAAAACAGCCCAAACTTTTAAAAGACAGCTATCATTTTTTAAAATGTAATTAATTACACATACATTTAAAATATAAGATAATAACTAAAAATAATTTATCTTAAATATATATATATATATATATATATATATATATATATAATATATATATATATACACACACACACACACACACTTTAATATATTTATTATTGAGTACATTATAAAATAATAATAATAATAATATCTAAAATAGATAGATTATAATAGTTTAATTGAACACGAATACAAAACAAAATGTATATAAATTAAAATGTGTAAAATACTAACATATTGGACGTATGTTGTGACGTCACTGACAAGTGGCGCACACTATATACAGTCACCTGTTTGTTTAATTCTGACTACTAGTGTCAATAAAAGAGAGTTAAATGAACGAGCTGGGTATTTAGATAAGGTAAATAGATATTCTAATCACCTTCTTATGTTTCCTTTCCTTCTCCAGCCGGTCCATCCGCTCCAGCCGCAGCCGGTCCAGCTCCAGGCGCAGCTCCTCGGTCTCGGGACTGATGCTGTTCCGGCTCACCAGAACCTCCAGGATCTCCAGCACCCGGACCACTTTGGGCATGAGGCGGGACAGAGCTTCGCATCCGTACTGATCGATAATGCGCTCGAACTCCTGGCCTACGACCGCGGCGATATCGTACACGTCCATCACGGTCAGATCCGCCACGTTCTTCTCCAGCGCCGAACCGAAATCCTCCATGACCGTCTCTGTATGTCTCTGAAGTTCGTTTCCTTCTAAACTTTCTCAGTCCCTTTCAGTAGCCAAACAGATCCCCAAAGCCCTCTAAAACCCTTCTAATGACACCCCATCAAGAATAAAAGCCATTTCGGGATATTTTTAGGCCTAATTGGAGCAAAATAAGAGTTGTCCCATTGCGGTTCGGTTTCCCTGCCCTTATTTATTCCTCAGAGCGGCGCTTCACGTACTGCGCATGCGCACAGCAGCGGCAGATGAGGGCGCTATGAAATCACTGTCAAGCGCCACACTGACCTACAATATCGGTCATAAACACTGTTTACCATAGTTACTGGGTAGTTTAACTGTGGCTATAAAACGGTAAACACAAGTAAATCAATGAATGGATTTTCTTTACCATTGTTAGATCAAAGTATGAACGGATAGTTGACAGAACATGTCATGGATTGACTGAAACACGCTGTGATTCTTGTAAAACTATTGTGAATATTTTATAATCGTGAATAATTAATTATGCGTGCAGTTTTTTGATAAACGTATTAAATGAGAGATTTCATGGAATATTTGGATGGTTTTTGAATGGAATTCTAACATGTTTTTAATTTGTTGTTGCATCTGTACATACAGGTGTTAAAAACAACAAACACATGCATAACTTCCACAACATAATTTATCATTTTTATTTACCTTCGTTTGCATTTACAACTTCAAGTACATTTATTTTAAAATCGTAAAAGGTCCCAAATAAACTACCAGCCATCAACTGATGGTGCTAATTAACAACAAAAAAGGCAAAGTCTTCAGCCTGGTTCTTATTAAAAATTAAAAATATAAATTAAAAGAAAAAAAATCGCATGATGATATATTTCAGTGTAGTAGTTCACTAAATTATAATATAAATTAAAAGCATAATTTCAAATATTTAATTCACACCATACTGTATTGTCAAAGCATGAAGAAAGATATACAGTAGAGACACATGTTAAAAGTATGAAAATATGCTGTGCTTCAGAATAATGTACATTATTATCTGATGGTTTCTTCTTTATACATCCTGGGCTCAAACTCCTTTCACCTAAACTGTGGGAGATAAACAAAGAAAAACAACTTAACATCTAAATTTCATTATAAAGGCAATATTGTCACTGGAAATACAGGTAAAGTGGCCCAAAGCAAACAGTGTCTGTGAACACTTACTGCATTTTTGAGGAGGCTGCCTGATTTATGAAAGATTGAGGTTCGTTTAGAGCTGGTTTTGGCAGGCTCGGGTGCAGGGGGCTCCGGTCTGGGTGGGTTCAGTCGAAGTGGTTCGAATTTGGGTGGGTCCAGTGTGAACGGGTCCAGACTGGGCAGTTCCATATTGGGCGGGTCAGGAAAAACAGTAGGCAGTGAACTGTCAAAACTGTTGACTGTATTCTCTGGAGGCGAGTCCATCGGGATCCCTCCCATCTCATAGTGCTTTTTCCTGAGTTCTCCCAATCATATACGCTCATTCGCCAGCTGCTTCTCCAACTCTAATACTTTCACCTATAAACAAACATGAATGTACATGTATGCATTTCAAGTTTATTTCAAGCATGAAAAAGAACTCGCAAATCATTTTACTTGCATGATGTGATGTATTTCAAAGTTAAAAAAAATAATATTCAGTGTGAATATGGTACTTGATTTAATTCTTTGGGATTTGATTGGATGGTGTAAAGTGGATATTTTCCTATCTAAAACTACTATTTTTTTCATTTTGGCAAACTTGCCTGAGAATCCATTTCTTCTGTTTTGAGTTTTATAAGAGACATGCCAGAAAAGTCCATGGAATCTATGGGAAAAAACAAGACGACACTCAGAAATTTAACATCACATCACTTACCAATGCATCCTCTGCAGTGAATGGGTGCCGTCAGAATGAGAGTTTAAACAGGTGATAAAAACATCACAATAATCCACAAATAATCCACATGACTCCAGTCCATCAACTGATGTCTTGCGAAATAAAAAGCTGTTTGTACGAAACAAATACATCAAGACATTTTAACTTTAAACATCACTTCTGGCCAAAATACAAATCCATAAGCCATAATAACGCATCCTCCAGTGAAAAAGTCTATCTCCTATTGTCCTATCACATCAAAATCCACTAACATATTTTATTTAGAACTGTTTTGGCTTGTAAATGGTGCTTGATTGATGCATATTTCTCTCCTGATTCAGACGAGATGGCTTTTTCACCGAAAACAAAAAACAAAAAACAATATTACGGATGGACAGAAACAATGGTTTAATGTTAAAACACGCTGATGTTTTGCATTTGTTCTTACAAACACGCAGCTTTTCACTTTACAAAATGTTAACTGAAGGACTAGAGTCCTGTGGATTACTGTAAGGTTTTTATCAGTTGTTTGGACTCTCATTCTGACGGCACCCATTCACTGCAAAGGTTCAATTGGTGAGCAAGTGACTTAATGCTAAATTTCTCCAAATCAGTTCCTGTGATGAAACAAACTCATTTACATCTTGAATGGTCTGAGTGCGAGTACATTTTCAGCTAGTTTTAATTTTTGGGTGAACTATTCCTTTAATGTGCACTCTGGCGTTGTTGGCGATAACAAACTTCACTATTTGCATGAAATATGTTTCATGCTTTTTGTATGTGTCCATGACACTCACTCTTGTTCTCAATCTGCATTTGCTCTGATTTAGTAGACGACACAACAACAGCGGCCACGTCATTCACGTGTCGGGATGCTTGCTGTAAAATTTGGAGCTTCTTGTTGCCTCGATCTGCTTTTACCTGTTAAATGAAGGATTGATGTGTCAGAATCAACTGAATTGATTGGATTAGTACACACACTTATATTGGTCTCATAGATTTTACCTTTGAAGCAGTGACAAGTTGTGCCATACTGGCAGCGATCTCATGAGAACAGACAATCAGCTCTTCATATTTGCCTTCGTCAGTCACGACTTTATCAGCCGATTCACTTTGTGAGATAATAAATCACAGTTACAGGGATTGACACTAATAAATAATAAGTTTTATTTATATAGCGCCTTTCCAGAGCTCAAATCCAGGCTAAAGCTTGAAATATTCTACACACTCACAGCATCTGCGTTGCACCCCATCCTACAGCCTTTGATGCTGAGATAAGACCCTCTGTCCAACGTGAATTTTTAGCGTAAAAGTCCTTGACAGAACCAGCGCCCTAAGATGGAAAAAGGCAATAAGGAGTGTGTAAGTATGCCTGATTTATTAAAATCATCTAAAATTGGCCATATAGCCGAATCATACCCGTCCACTTTCCACAATGTCTCTCTGCAGGTCAGTAGCGGCCATCACCAGCATATGTATAGCCTATGGACAAAGTGATGAAAAATTACTTGAAAAATCTTGATATATGTTACCAATTTAAAAAGTTTAGGATCGATATTTTTTATGTTTTAGAAAAAAAGTAACTTGCGCTGCATTTATTTGATCAAAAATACAGTAAAAACAGAGATATTGTGAAATATTATTACCATTTAAAATAACTGTTTTCTATTTGAATATATGATCAAATGTAATTTATTCCTGTGATGCAAAGCTGATTATAAACTTATAAACTGAAGAAACATCTCTTATTATTATGAATCATATTATTATGAACACATGAGCTGCTTCATATTTTTGTAATTATACATCTTTACTGTCAGTTTTGATCAATTTATGCATTTTAAATGGTAATGTATTTAACAACATATTCATCTCTGTGAATCTATACATACCTTCATTAGATCTGAACACGAGCCAATGATGCTGTAATAGAACAACACAAAAATTTAAATACATAACATATAAACTACAAATTGCATGTTATTTATAAAACTACATCCCGAACTAACCTTTGGTTAACTTCCAGCTTCACTCCAGATGAATCTCTTCTTGCCTGGCTCAATATCTCCTGTATTACATAAGAAAAAGCTTATGAAGTCATAGCAAATGAGTCCTGAGTTCAATCCAGCATCACTAACACAGTGTAACTTACATCCATTCTCAGCACAGCATCTTCAATGGCAGTGGAAGTCGCAGCCATTTCCTTATCCACCATATCTGCCAGCTCTTCCTTCTGCACGTCTGCTCCCCTGGGCTGCAGCTCCTGTGAGACATCAGGAGAGAGGTCACTTTTTACGTCACACAAACACAGATCAAGTCTGAAGATGCCATGTCTGGTCCGCCGCACCTGTCCTTGGTTGAGGATACGCTGGACCACATAGTGGACAGCAGTAGGGTCTGCTCTCGGGAGCGTGGCCTTCAACTTCAGCTCTTTCAGATACTGGAGGCAGTGAGTGGCACAATCTCGGCAGTTATCTGTCAAACCTATGGAGAAATTAACCAAAAATCATCAGACTGGGGAAAAAAACAGCTTGTACCACTGTAAGGTGGTCAAGATGGTTTTAGAAGCATGGCAGATGATTTGCTGCTGGTTTGAGATGGTAAACCAGCTCTAACTAGCTTGATCAAAGTGCTATACCAGGTTGCAACCAGGTCTACAGTTGATCAGCCATCTAAGGACTATAGATGAGAAGTCTGTCCTGCTAAAAACCATGCAAACCATCTGGTATTAGCTGGATTTTCTAATGCAAATCATCAGTACAAAGTACAAAATCTGAGTAACTTTAAAGACTGTGTTAATTTTGTAATGCAGTTATCTGTATATATTTTGTAATGCAAAACCTGAATAACTTCAAAGACTGTGGTTGCAGCTTATTTTTTAAGAAATTATAAATTATATCTAGACCAGCTTGGACCATCTAAGGACCGTAAATGAGCAGCTTGAACAAGCAAAAAACCACGCAAAAGCATCTGGTGTTAGCTGGATTTTCTAATGCAAATCATCAGTATAAATTTTGTAATACAAACCCTGAATCACTTTAAAGACTTTTTTTTATTCTAAATTATGTCTAGACAAGTTTGGACCATCTAGGAACCATAACTGTGCAACTTGGTCCAGCTAAAAACCATACAAACCATCTGATATTAGTAGGATTTTCTAATGGAAATCATTGGTACAAAATGAATTCATGATGTTAATTTGGAAATTATAAATTTCACTTGTCTTGGACCATCATCTAGAGTAGCTTGGACCAACTAAAGGTCAAAAATAAGAACTTTGGACCATCTAAAAACCGTGCAAAACTATCTGGTATTATTTTCTAATGCAAATCATCAGTACAGATTTTGTAATACAAACCTTGAATCACTTTAAAGACTGTGGTAATGCAACTTATTTTTCAAAAAATTATAAATTATATTTAGACCAGCAGATAAACAAGCTTGGACCATCTAAATGGCAAAAATAAGCAGTTTGGACCATCTAAAATCCATGCAAAATCATGTGATATTAGCTGGATTTTCTAAAGCAAATCATCTGTGCAGATTATGTAATACGAAATCTTAAATCATTTTAAAGACTGTGTTAATGCAACTTATTAAGAAATTATAAATGTTTTTGTGTATGTTTTGTAATACTACAGAAAGTTTTATTTTGAATGTCAGTAGCGCTATATGCTTAAGAAATGTGCATGTATGCATTTTTAATAATAAAGATTAATTAGGACTCTCACGGTCTGCTTGGTCCGTAGGTGCCGAGTGTGCAGTTCCTGCTCCGTTAACAATAGTGTCAGCGATGAGATGGAAGAACTGGGTCACCAACCTCAACAAACCACTGGCGTCTAGAGGAGGAGGAGGAAGAGATTACTTCAAACTAACACCTGAACCTGAATGCTTAGAACGACTGAAACCTTACCATCCATATTCCTCAAATAGGCCGCATGACTCTGCTGCATCTTATCAATGGACGCCAACGTCAACTCAGCTCGATTGATCAAATAATCTGCAAGTAGAGATTGGAGATATGTAGAGTAAAAGAACTCATGCAGATATTGAAAGGTATGAGGAGGAGGAGGGTGAGGAAGGACAGACCTGGGGTGCTGATACAGCGCACGTGTAGTGGATCGTCCAATTTGGCTACGGCGTCCAGAACGATGCCCTCGGGCTCCACCACAGCGCACTGCAACAGACTGAACTGCTCGTCCTGTAGCTTCTGCTGTAACACTCCTGAGTCCTGACTTAACTGTACAGAGAAAACACACAACAGAAGCACCAATTAAGGTATACATATATATTTTTTTTTCAGCATTATATCAGCTATCAGTCAGCCCACTCTCTAAATACTGACATAACTAACTTTTATATATTATATTATATTATATAAAAATATGTTTGCTGTATTTAAATTGTATTACATATCACATTTTAGTATTATTTCAGCTATCAGTCAGCCCACTCTCTAAATATTGACATAAGTAACATTTACATATTATATTAGATTATATTATATTAAAAACTATATTAATACTTGCTGCTATTAAATTGTAGTACATATCAGATTTCAGTATTATTTCATTATATAATTATATATAATTATATAATTACTATAATAAGTACATAATATGTACGTGAGGAACAGGACTGTAAAATAAAATGCTACCATTTCAGCTATCAGTCAGCCCACTCTTTAAATACTGACATAACTAATATTTATATTACATTATATTACATTATATGATATTAATATTTATTTTTATTAAATAGTATTATATATTAAAATTGTATTTAAAATTGTATTTCAGTATTATATTTGCTATCAGACAGGACACCTTATAAATATTGACAGATGTTTATATAACTAATATTATATTAACAAAAATACTATATTAATACTTGCTATTATTATTTTGTATTATATATCTTATTTCAGTACTGTATCACCTGTCAGCGTCCCAAATCATAGTACTTTGAAAACAGTGTGTTTGTACAGTTGAAGGCAGATTTTCAAACTACTTTATCCATGCATGCTTTTTGGAGGAATCTTGCCCACAATCCCTAGTTTTTCTGACCTTGGCCTGCATTTGGCTCTGCAGCACTGCCATCTCTCTCTGACTCCTGTCTCTCTCCTGCAGAAGTGTGGCCTGGTGGAGTTGAGGGGCCTGACGCAGGTTAGTGATCTCAGCCTCCTGTCTAAAACACATACAAACACAAAGAATGTATAGTTTTGAAGGTGTAGTGCTGATCCAGACACTGTAGGTGAACTGACAAACATAAGCAGGTCCTGACAAAGAGATTACATCCTTTGTTTCTTATTATACATTTGCCAGGCTGTGTTATGTGCCAATTTTTGACCATTTGCCGATAATAAAAATGGTCTAGATAGATAGATAGATAGATAGATAGATAGCAGTGGCGATCCTAGACTTCTGGGGGCCCTACGCAAAACCGTGTCAGGGGGTGGGGGGGTTTGGGATGAAAGAATGGACGAAACGCTTTTTTTTTTTAGTAAGATCAAGAGACTGTACGAAAATCACGTTACACGATTTGACTGATTTTTACGTAGAGAGGGTGACAGTGCACCGCATGAAAAGAAATGATCATTCATGTTTTCATTACCGCTGACCAAATTCAGAAACAAAACTAAAATTAAAACATCTTTGAGAGCAAGGGGGCCCCCTGGTGTTTCGGGGGCCCTATGCAGCTTGCGTAATCTGCGTATAGGGAGGATCGGCTCTGATAGATAGATAGATAGATAAAAGACAACATGCAGATTTGATGCATGACTTGATTTTTGAAAGATAATGTGACACTGAAGACTGGAGTAATGATGCTGAAAATTCAGCTTTGCATCACAGGAATAAATTACATTTTAAAATATATTACAAAAGAAGAAAGTTATTTTAAACTGTAATAATATTTCCCAATATTAGTGTTTTACTGTATTTCTGAATAAATAAATGCAGCCTTAATGAGTTTAAGAGACTTTATAAACATTTGAAAAACTCATGTTTCCAAACTTCTGACAAATACTGTAAATCACTATATTATATTATATTATATTATATTATATTATATATTATTTGTCACCCACTAATATGTTCAACTACTGTCTGCATACTTATTTAAAAAAAACAAATCACATTATGCATCAATTGCACAAATGTAAACAGCTTGCATATGTTTGTAACAGAAGGTCTTCTGAAGAGGAAATACTCACCGTTTCTTTACTGTTCAGAGCACTTTGAGCACGCAGCAGCTCCGCTCGCTTCTCCTCCAGCTCACGTCTCAGTTTCTCCATCTCCAGCTGCAGCTCCTGTTCCCAAAATAACTGACCACAGCACACAGCAAACAAATGGCTAAAACACCTCATTAAGGCCTCGTGTGGTTTTGTTTAAAATTATTATAGCAAAAACGGCATGTAAGTTAACATCAATGGAATTCGGAAGTTGCACTGACTTTTTCCTGCAGCTGGTTCTGCAGCGCTGTCATCTCTCTCTGATGTTGGTCTCTCTCTTGCTGTAGGGTGGTCTGGTGGAGTTGGGCAGCCTGACGCAGACTAGTGATCTCAGCTTCCAGATCTTTCACTGTACGAAGTAGTGTCTCTTTTTCTGCCTGAAGACCCACCAACACACTGCTCAACTGGTCTCCGGCCTAAACACACACAGATCAGAGAAACATTACAGTATATACAAGAATATTTTAATCCATTCAGTTGCTACTCAAAAATCAAGTCATTTATGCACATGGACAGAAGTCATACCTTCTCCTTGGTCTGCAAAGCATTATGGACTTGGGACATTTCAGCCCTCTCGGTCATTAGCTCTTGCTTCAAACGTTCAATTTCTGCTCTCTGTGCCTCCAGCTGAAAATTACAGTTCAGTTCAGTTAATGACAGGTGGATATTTCAGCCAGGCCAATAAATCAGCAGATATTTTTGAGATTATGCGCATTAGATTCGATTAAATCTTCCAACCACTTGTCAATGGAAAATGTTGAAAAAATGAAAACTTTTATTCAGAAAAGACTAATCAAAAGTGACAGTAAAGACATTTATAATGTTACAAAATATTCTATTTCAAATAAATGCTGTTCTTTGGAATGCCGTTCATCAAAGAATCCTGAAAAAATAGTATCATGGTTTCCAAAAAATACGAAGCAGCACAACTGATTTCAACATTAATAATAATCAGAAATGTTTCTGGAGCAGCAAATCAACATATCAGAATGATTTCTAAGGCTGCATTTACACTGCAGGTCTTGATAACCAATTCCGATTTTGACTATATCCGATTTTTTGGAGGACGTGCTTACATTTCTTTTAAAAGTGACCCGTATCCAACGTGTGCATTTTACACTCCACTTGGTGAAACAAGCCAAAAATAGCATATATGACATCACAAATCAATTTAAATAATACATTGCGTTTAATCTATTGACATGGAATTCATATAGAAACGTTTTTAATACAATAGTTACATACATCAAAACAATTACAGTACATTCAGGACAGTGGTCGCAGCTCCACTGAAAGCTTGCGAGTGGAATAATACTCAGGTGATATTGTTAAGCATGTCACATCTTCTGTGTTTTTTTACTCATTTAAACCAAATGCGTTCATCAGTGATTAGATATCAAAGGCAGGGACATGTTTGTGTGCATTTTATTTTGTGGTTTCAATGGAACGAACGGGACTGAAGCTCTCGTCTGTGCACGAGCCATCATCACTGACCACAGTACGGGTGCTCCGATCAGGATTTTTGAGGCCAATCACAGAAAGCAGAATCTGCCGATACCGATATTTTTAAAGCCTTCTTTTTATTATGTAGAATTATTTATAGTGATACTCCAATCAGGATTTTGAGACATTTATTCAGGGCCTGAATTTCATTTTTGAGAATGAATTCCCCTCTTAGGTGACTCTTGTGAGAGGGGATTTTTTAATTTGAGGGGTGGAGGGGGCATTTTTTAGACATTTTTCAAAAATATATATTTATCTCACCTAAATGTTTGATCATGCAGTGCATTTTTGTTTTTACAATCGTGCAATAGCTTATACACAGCACAAGCCTGATTTTGTGAGCTGTATATGAGGTGGCCTTTTACGCCAGGTTCACACATAGGCCTACTCCGTTTGCAGTGTGTATGCAGTCCATGTGCGGTATGTAAGCGGTGCAGAAGCAGCACTGACTGTGCTTTCACACAGGAGTCTGCAACTGATCTTATGGTGTTATTACTACATTCAGCGAGCGCTGAATGGTTTAAACACTGGCAAGAATTAAAAAGAAATGCAATTTATAAACTGTAGTGACGACGCGACCCTGCCTCGATTGTGCAAGTGACAGTTCCTGTCAACTGTTCAGCGTGCAACTCTTACAGTGCAGACGCTATTTGATTTGAAGCCGTTTGCGCATTTTGAGAGAAAGAGAGAGAGCGTCTCACATTAAATTACGTCTCACATAAGGTTTTCAAATTAAATTATTTAATGAAGAAATATGAATTGTACCTCATCTTCAGTATTATAATTATTTCACCTGCGCCAGACAGAGACTGAGACGGTGCTCTGCGTGTCATGCCAAACCTCTCACAGCAGGCGCGTCATCAGCTTGAGATCGGTTTTTTGAGATCGGCCTTTTTAGAGACCGCCGATCAAACAGCCCCAAGCGATTATCGGCCGATAGTTATCGGTGACCGATCAGTCGGAGCACCCCTAGACAAAGCAGTAACGAGCACGTCAGATCGCCTTTTATTTAACACAAATGAACAAAATGAATACTCTGCTACTCAAATAGATATGTTTCATTTGTTACAGGTATGTCTGTACCGTGAAATGTTTTTAAAAAAACTCACTTTCAGTGATGTAGGAGTCACATTTACAGGGGAATATCCAATCTGTTCGCTTACACGGCAGGCGCAAATGCAAGTATCCGATTCATATCTGATTTATTTCCACATATGAATGAGGCCTGAAACCGATCGGAGAATATCGGGAACCCATGTGATTTTTTTTCCTGCTTACACAGTCATGGGCCATATCCGATCTGTGCCACATGGGAGGAAAAAATCGGAATTGGGCCGCTTGAACCATGCAGTGTAAATGCGTCCTAAAGGATCATGTGACACTGAAGACTGGAGTAATGATGCTGAAAATTCAGCTTTAAATCACAGGAATAAATTATATTTAAAATTGTAGTAATATTTCACAATATTACTGTATTTTTCAGCAAATAAATACAGCCTTGGTGAGAGTAAGTAACTATTGTAACTGTAACTGTAGTCTAACTATTATTAATACTACAATACTGGAATATCTGCATTATAGCCATTAATAATCTCCTAATGGTCAACCAATAGTTTCAATGTAGCATAGTGGTAGTGTGAGATTCTAAATCTCAAGAATTACTGGAATCATAAACATAAATGTGTGCAGTGTGACCTTGGAGCTGTTGTCCTGTTTCAGCTGCTCCATCTCTGCCGCCATCTGCTGTTTGTATGTGAGCAGCTCCTCCTGTGCCTGCTGAGTGCTGCTGACCTGCTTCACCATCTCTGGATTCTGACACACAGAAAATCATCACCATTAACAATGACAATTACCATAAGGCAAAGACATTTCACCATCTTAAGTTTTTCAAGGACGAATAAAGATAAATTTTTCTCCACTCCTTGCGGCAACATATTTGTGGACTATTCCTCACATTAGACCAAAACAGAAATATGAGGAAGAAAATCACAATGTGTCAAAGTATAGTTTTACAGGAGGATCACATATCACATAATGGATGCTGTAAGTGTGAGTAACTGGCACTGTTTGTCAATAATATGTGAGGACAGCACAAAATTGTCTTTACCTTCCGCATGAGATCAGCATGTCTGCTGACCAGCTCGGCATGTTTCTCTTTGAGTCGAGTGAAATGTATCTGAGCAGTTTGAACTCTGCCTGGAAAACATGAGAACAAGAGATTGTCATTCACGCTACCGTTCAAAAGTTTCAAAAAAGAGATTTTGAAAATGTTTTTGAAAGAAGCCTCTTATTCTCATCAAGGCTGCATTTATTTGATCAAAAATACAGTAAAAACAGTACTATTGGAAAATATTATTTCGATTCAAAATAACTGAATACATATTAAAATGTAATTTATTCCTGTGATGAAAAGCTGAATTTTCAGCATCATTACTCCAGTCTTCAGTGTCACATGATCCTTCAGAAATCATTCTGACATGCTGCTCAGTAAACGTTTCTTACGATTATCAATGTTGAAAACAGTTGCGCTGCTTAATATTTTTGTGGAAACCATGATATTTTTTCAGGACTCTTTCTTCAAAAGCACAGCATTTATTTAAAATAAAAATCTTTTGTGACAACACTGTGTCTTTACTTTCACTTTTGATCAATTTCCTGCATCCTTGCTGAATAAAATATTAACTGCTTTCAAACAAACGGTAGTGTAGGTGTTGTGTATGTGTGTCTGGGGTCAGAGGTCACTCACTGCCCGCGTCCTCGACTGTAGCCTGTATGCTGGCAGCGACTGCGGTCTGTGCTCTGAGGTTGTCCATCTCCATGCGCAGACGTTCGTTCTCCACCAGCGTCATCTGCTTGTGCGTCCGCTGGTCCTCAAGCTCGGATTCCAGTTTATTGGCCTGACTTTTGAGCTGGACAACGGCACGCTGGCCCTGCAGACACACGGATAATACACGGAGTCAATCACAGGAGAAGAAAAAACGTCAAGACAGATGTAAACAGAGACAAATGTCTAACCTCCACTTTTATGAGCTCCAGCTCTGGTTTCACCACCTCAAGTTCCTTCCTCAGAGTGTCAGCCTCAGTCTCTCTGTGTGAGAGTTAAAATTATAGATAAAATTAAAAGAATCAAAACTATTAAAGAACAATTTATCTTTGTCGACAAAAAATTATTAAAAGGTTTTAACAATTATAAGAAACATCATTTCAGTGAAAAGTGCGCCCAAACATTTGACTTCTAACTTTGTCTAAAACATCCTTTGACATAAATGAGCCATGTTTACATCAGCGTTATTATCATTAACTAAAACTAAAGCAAAAAAATATTTTTGTTACTTGAAACAAAATAAACTGTTAAAATTAAAATTAAAATTAAATGAAATTAAAATCAGTTCAATTGTCAAGACGACACTGCGCATTTTCGTTCGGTTTAAGCTGAAGTGCTAAAATAACAAAAAATAAATAATCTAAATAAACTAATAAATACAAATTAATAGAAACTACATATACAATAATAAATAATCAAATAAAAATATTATTTAAAAAAATAATAATAATAACAAAAACAACAAAGTGAAAACAAAAGGTATATAAATAAAATCTCATTCATTCCAAGAAACTAATAATATTTATCAATTATATCAGTTCACGTGATTATGGAAGAAGTTGATGAGAACTTAAATTGAGAATATTGAGCTCATATTTAGATTTCTGACTTTGGTATTTTGGCATATCTAAGCACGGTTTGAGATCTCTTCTGAAACTCTTGAAGAGACATATGTCTCCTTTTTCCAGGGGAACCATCTGAGAAGAAAGCATTTAAGGTCATTGCACACTGAGTCCGAAATTTTCGCACGTTAAAAAAATAAATACGACCTCACGTTGTGTCAATCACGTTTACACACTGCCTCCGAAACTTTCGTCCGTCATAAAAAAAATTTGGATCAGGTTCGATTTTCTGCGTTTTCGCATCCGTAACAAGCATTTTGATAGGAAAGGATGACGAATATGAACAAAACGAAAAAACGCACATGAAAATTTCGGACTCAGTGTGCAAGGACCTTTACACTGAAGTCTGCATTTGCTCTCCATTTAGTCTCACTGTTGTCAAGAAAACACTGACATATTAAATAGATCTAATTTGTGAGCTTTCTTTCATAAAGTGGTGTGTTACCTTTGCTCTGGTATGTCAGTTGGAGGGTCAAACCTGTTGTAGCCGTAATACTGCTGAACAAAATCAAATGTTAAAATTGTCACAAATGTGGAAAAGCACTTAGTAAGACTTTCTCTGAGGCAATCTACAAAGCTTGACCAATCCAGGTTGTTTTTACCATCTGATAATTTCCTTCACCGAAATCCAGCTGTGTGTCCGTTTCATCATAGTCATGGAATCTCTCATTCTGAATGACCACAGGCTTCACGTGATCAGCGAATGAAGCTGCACGCAGGAAATTTGGAGGCTCCTACAACATTCATATGCATATATTCATTTGTTCAACATTTTACGTCATATGTTAATATTCCTTTTATTTATAAAATTTTGTAAAAATGTTTTCAGTAAACACGACTTGAAATTCAATTAATCATAAATGTGAAGATCTTACATCTGGAAGATCAGGGATCTGAATGATCGATTTGAAAAACTCCATTCCTCTTGCCCTCTCGAAAAACTGTGTCAAACTGTGGAGAACAAAGACAGAACAAAAACTACTCAAGAACTCCACTTTTAAATTTTGTGAATTTAAGTGAATAAAAGCATCTGCCAAATGAATATATGTAAATACACTGTAAATAAATGCTGGTCTTTTGAACTTCCTATTCATCAAAGAATCCTAAAAAAATTAAATCACAGTTTCCATCAAAATATGAAGCAGCACAATTGTTTTCAACATTGCTAATAATCAGAAATGTTTCTTGAGCTGCAAATCAGAATGATTTTTGAAGGATCATGTGACACTGAAGACTGGAGTAATGATGAAGAAATTCAGCTTTACATTACAGAAATAAATTACAATAAAGCACATTCAGAAAACAGTGCTTTTGAATTGTAATAATATTTCACAATATTTCTAGTTTTACTGTATTTTTAATCAAATAAATGCAGCTTTGGTGAGCATAAAAGACTTCTTTCGAAGAAATCTTACTGACCCAAAATGATTGTGAATTATAGTGTACATCACATCAGCAGTGTCTGATATTATTACTATTTTATAAATCAGTGTTGTTATGATTAGGCTGATATTGGAAGCTGATAATATCAGGGCTTTTTTTCACTAGAAACATTTGAAGTACTAAACATTTGACCATCCTTTCTTCTTAAAATTTCTAGATTGGAGTTTTGGCATGAAAGATGTTTATTTCAATAAATGTATGAATAAAAATATATTGGTCAGTGGCAATAACAAAAACAATCTGCTTTTGCTATTGGACAAAATTTCTATTTTGGAGAGACCACCATTACCTGTTGAACTGCTTGCGGAATCGTTCTCTGTGTCCCAATAGAGCGTCCACCGGTATTCCTGTGACACAGATACACAATGTTGTTGAATTCAGTGAAAATGATTCATATACTGTATATAAACAGAGCAGCATGTAAAGAACAAGACTCATGGCTGTGTTAGGAATGGCTCGATACCATAATTTTGGCTCTCGCAACGATACCGGAATATAATACCTCGGTATCGATACTAAATCGATACCATAGGTGACAAATAACCAGCTTTAAATGATAAGTGAATTGAAAACAATTTTATTAAAATAATAATAATAATAATAGATTCATAATAGATTAAAGGGGACCTATTATGCAAAAATCACTTTTATAAGGTGTTTGAACACAGTTGTGTGGCTGCAGTGTGTGAAAACGTCGAGCCTATAATGGTAAAAATCCACCCACTCATTTATTTATAATCTAATAAAATAATAAACAGTCTCTCAGGACGAGCTGTTTCAGATTCTCCCTCTCTGCACGTCACTGAGGGGAACAAGTCCCGCCCATTAGTGACGCTGCCCTATAAGCAGAGACACAGCCCTGAGTGAGAAGCTGCGTCCGCCTCCGCCATTAATGTTACTGATCACTGTAGCTGCTAGAGATATACAATGTCAGCTCCAAAGAGGCTTTTCAAGTGTTGTGTTTTGGGATGCACTAACGAACACAGGAGTCTCCATAATCTCCCCTCATCTGAGCAGCTGAGGACACTGTGACACAAGGAAATGTCCCTGAAAAAAATCGGTAAAGTCCCCAATATGTGTAGGGATCAATACCAACGCTTCGTGCGTGAACGTCAGCTCCAGACAAAGTAAGTTTCACGCGTTTGTTTTCTAAATTGCCTTTTTGAAAGAGCTTCTTGGCACTCTGTAAGGCTAATGATGCTAAAGCTACCATTGTCTCTGTGTGTTTTCACTGGTGCTGTCTTCATGAATGATCGTGAATAGGAATGTGGTAGTTAAAAGTTGCAGATGCAAGTAATGTGAGTCGATCGCTTGAGTTTGTTGAGCTCATAATCAGGAGTGGGTCTTATAAAGTTTGTGATAGCATGCCATGCACCATGAGACCAGCTATGTTGTTATTTTTATCGCGCTGTGCTCCCTGTCTGTGCAATTCATAAACGCAAATTTATTATGCACAGTACAATCAGATGACTGACTTTGAAACGGAGTACGTTTTCTGTAAAGATAACAGGCTTGTACTAATCGTGGGATGTTTATTTGCCAAGGCTAGCCAAGTATAGGTCTCTGCAGAAAAGTAATGGGAGTTACCAGATCGGGGTGTTTTTAGACCATGTTACCTGATTGGCTGACGTCATAGTGATGGTAGGTTTAGGGGTGGGGTTAGGTCAGGTGAATCATTTTGATGGCATGATTTAGAAACACCCAGCAGTTTGAAAACGCCCAGAAATTCCTAAGTGACAGTAACTTGTCCTAAGTGACAAGTTAGCATTGCTAAGAACTTCATTTGGACAACTTTAAAGGCAATTTTCTCAATATTTAGATTTTTTTGCACCCTCAGATTCCAGATGTTCAAATAGTTTTATCTCGGCCAAATATTGTCCTATCCTAACAAACCATACATCAATGGAAAGCTTATTTATTCAGCTTTCAGGTGATGTAGAAATCTCAATTTCGAAAAATTGACACTTAAGACTGGTTTTGTGGTCCAGGGTCACATATGGTCCTTGACAGGTCTTAAATTTTGGAAAATAAAACCTCAGAGGAACAACAACACATAACATATTGCACCGTGTCCCCATTTATTTAACAAAAATAAAGCCAAAATGGAAAAGCCATGTGTGACAAAGTTAGGACACCCTTACTGTTAACAAAGGAATTAAGGTCAGGCACTAATCAAATGCCTTTGATTAACTGATCATCAGCAAGAGTGAGCACCTCCAGAAAAGCAGAAGTTTTGGCAGTTTGCTGGCCTGGAGCCTTCAGGTGTGTATTAACACAATGCCAAGCAGGTAAGACATGATTTTAGAGAAGAAATTTTTGCTGCCATCAATCTGGAAAGAGTAATACGATCATTTCCAAATCATTTGAAGTCCATCATTCTACACTGAGGAAGTTTATTCACAAGTGTAAGTCATTCAAAACAGACACCAATCCTCCCAGGAGTGGACATCCAAGCAAATTCACCCCAAGATCAGACCGTGTAATGCTCAGAGAAATGGCAGACAACCCAAGAACTACACCGCAGACACTACAGACCTCATTTAACATTTTAAATGATAAAGTTCATGACAGTACAATTATAAAAATATGGGACAAGCGTGGCATGTTTGGAAGGCTTGCCAGAAGAAAGCCTCTTCTCTCTAAAAAAAACATGGCAGCACGGTTTAGGTTTGCAAAGTTGCATCTGAACAAACCATAAGACTTCTAGAACAATGTCCTTTGAACAGACGAGACCAAAGTGGAGATGTTTGGCCAGAATGCACAGCACCATGTTTGGTGAAAACCTAAAAAGCATATCAGCACAAACACCTCATACGAAAAGTCACACATGCTGGTGGAGAGCTGATGATTTTGGGCTTGTTTTGTAGCCACAGGACCTGGGCACCTCACAGTTACTGAGTCGACCATGAACTCCTCTATATACCAAAGTATTCTAGAGTCTAATGTGAGGACATCCGTCCGCAACAGGACAATGATCTCAAGCACACCAGCAAATCTACAACAGAATGCCTAAAAAGAAAAGAATCAAGGTGTTGCAATAGCCAGTCAAAGTCCAGACCTCAACCTCACTGAGATGCTGTGGCAAGAGCTGTGCATAAACAAATGCCCACAAAGCTCAATAAACTGGATCAACATTGTACAGAAGAGTGGGCCAAAATTCCTCCAGAACGTTGTGAGAGACAGTTAAAGTCATACAGAAAATGATTGCTTCGAGTTATTGCTGCTAAAAGTGGATCTACAGGCAATTAAATCATAGGGTGTCCTAACTTTGTCACACATGGCTTTTCTATCTTGGCTTTATTTTTGTTAAATAAATAAAGACACGGTGTGATGTCATGTGATGTTGTTCATCTGAGGTTCCAAATTTTAAGACCTGCCAAGGACCAGATCATTTTTTTTTTTAAAACATCAAACTTACCTTTAAATGGAAATCGATTTTAATATACAGCAGCTTGGCATACAGTGCAACAATATGTCCATATCTATCATGTAGATTCCCCTAAAACACATTCAAACTTTAAGCTGTAAGTTTCACATGAAAGATTAATATGATGATGTAAATGACTTGCTCAACAGAAAAACATCCAGATCATTTCGACACTCACCCATAATGTTCCCATCTGTCTAATGCTTGCGGTGTGACCTCTGCTGTCTCGTAAAGTCTACAAGAAAGACATAAAATTATATTTGTATGGTCGTTTTAGACAAATAAAGTCAAATGAAAGTCATTTTCATCTGATGATATTGTGGTAGACGGGACTGACGTTAGGATGGCCATCTCGTAGCAGTTTGTGCACCACGTGGCAGAACTTCCAGCTGAGGATGGCGTTACTGGACAGCGGCAGACTCGCGGCATGAGACCAGAACGTGACAGCACCACCTTCCTTATGTGTGCCTACAATGATATCTGTGCCAAAGTTAAGGACAATGTACTAGTTTAGATGATATATAACAAAGATGATTCATAGAATGTGCTATATAGCAAATTTCAAAATGCAACTATATTATAATCCAACTCCTTATATAAAGTTGGAAATATATTACATCCAACTTTATCCATATACATACAGTACACTCAAACAAAGCTATATATACAATATAGCAAATCTCAATTGCTTGAGTGCTTATATTGCTGTAAAATGTAAACTATAATATTTCCCAGGCTGTAATCTGCTAAATGCAACTATAAGGCATGAAGATATTAAGATATTATAAACATAAAGCTGCTTTGAAAATCAACTAAATTTGACGGATTGCTGTGACTGTAAAACATGGGCATCTGTGTGTCAGCTCACTACAGCACCAATAAATATGAACATGATTATATACATAAGAAATGCTGTATTAAACCAATGCTAAAGGATACTACGTCCATATTTCTCTTTGATAGGGGCCTCTGCATTGGTGATGGATTTGGTGATGCTTTGAAGCTGTAAAGCAAATGAAATGGAGATATGATATAACATCATTAATTAAACACAATAAATAATGCACACCTGTAATGTAAATGAATTTGAATGTTTAAAATATTAAATAATACACATCACAATAACTGGAGCACAAATTAATAACCACTAAATAATTGTAGCCAGGATGATAATCTGAGTCTGACCTTACCATTACAAATAGCAGTTTAGGCATAGTGTATGGCACATGTCCAAAAAAAGATTATGGTATTAAAGTGACTGTTATATCAGGCCCAAAACATAAACACGTTATTACCGTGGCACATACCCAGAAGCATTATATTACCGTGGTACATGTCAAAAAACATGGCATTATATTGGCGCATGCTCAAAAAACAAGGAAGGTAAATGAAAACAATGTATTTAAAGCATAATGGAGATCGTTTTTAAGCGACACATGACGTATATACAATAACAAATTTCGCGGGGATTCCAAGCGATCAAATGTGAGGTTTTAAAAGTGGAAAACAATTTATCAGGTGTTTTCTCTCATATTACTTTATTTTATGATTGAAATTAAAAGTAAAACACCAAAAAAAAAAAAAACATATCAAATACTCGTTGCATGAAATAAATAGTTCGCTTGCGTAAATCTCACCTGAAGTTTGACGAATTGCTCCTTTTCCGCAGCTAAAGCCTTTTCAGATTTATCCGTTTTCTCGTTTTTCTTCGATTCGGTTTTCTTTGAGGCCATGTTTATCTCCTTCAGAAGAAACCAGATGTACAAATGATCGATTGAGACACGACACACACACCTGAGATCTACCTGTCACGTCAATAATCACACACAGTGAGTTTCCTCACACGTTTACTCAGTCTTAGTCAAAATAAAATTAAATTAAATACTTAAAAAAAAACAGGAAAAAATATAAACATTCCATCTACTTAAAACGTGGACTACTTATTCTTATACATAAAAAAAACACAAATACACACTAAAATTATTGGGGAAGTCACTTAAAATCACAATTTAAAAGAAAAAAGTTAAGGACAGCATGTAAAGACCTTTATTGTTCTTTCAAATGTCCTGAGATTAGGCAAATATCAGTGGCTTTTGAAAAGGCTGATGGCTCCTTGTCCTTAATGTGAGAACAAGACTGCATTTCAGGTGTAAAACACAATGATCAGGACAAGAGCCACATCACAGTTCATTATCTTTCAAACCAAACAGGTTCGATGACAGTGAAACTGGAATGACAAAAAACAACTAGCACCACTGTGTCATCTTCTAGGACAGGTTTATCACTTGAAGAAAGTAGTTTATAAATAAAAACGGTCTTTACATTGTTCAGAGGTAGAAAAAGTAGAATTATAGCATCTGTAAAAACTACGTGTTAGCTTCACAAAACTCCTCTTTGGTTGCAAAAAACTGATTTATTTTCAGAAGGTGGCAGTAAACAGGGATTCACTGCTTCTCGGGGCTTTATGGACCACATTACTTGCTTCCTTGATGCTGCTTTCAATCTGGGAGTCACTTTCCTTTAGGACAATAAGGAGAAATTGCCATTAAGTTGCAGTTTCATCTTGAAGCATCATTTATACTATGCTTTAAACCAGGGGTGTCAAACTCAGTTCCTGGAGGGCCGCAGCCCTGCAGAGTTTAGCTCCAACCTTGCTCCAACACACAAATCTTGTAATTTTTAGTTGAGCCTGAAAAACTTGATTAGTTGGATAAGGTGTGTTTAATTAGGGTTGGAGCTAAACTCTGCAGGGCTGTGGCCCTCCAGGAACTGAGTTTGACACCCCTGCTTTAAACTATTATGCAAATGAGTTTTGTAATGTAATAGGTACCCCACGTGTTTGTCTACCCTCCTGGCTCTGGGTGGAGGTTTGGGAGTGGCTGCCATTGCCATGGTTACTTTGGAGGTGACAAATGGCATCACAGTTTGTTGGGCTCTGAGATTTCGTCAGGGTGAGAGATTTCTTGGTAGAGCTATCCAAACTTGCCACCATTTCCTGAGACTCAGCCAGCAAACGCTGTAACCGTGTTGTAGACGAGCTGTAGCCCTCCTGCGTGATATGAAAATGCACATGCAATAAAGCAAGAGGTTGATAACATTGATACCTTCATTCAAATACGCATAAAACAGGCATCTGATCAGCTATAATAATAATTGACTATATTCAGTAATGGCTATAATAATTGACTAATGACTATAATAATAATAATAATAATTCCAAAAAACTTATTTTATTATTTTAATTATACAAATTAAATATATTACTATTGCAATAACACTACTGTACTGTAAAAATGTGCATTTAATTATAATTAATCAAAATACTATTTTTAATTTATAGTTATTTAAAATAAAAAAAAATCAATAAGAAAATAGTACTATTGCAATAACACTATAGTACTGCACAAAACGAATATTTAATAACAGTAATTATTAAAAATACTATTTTATTTTATTAAATTATAAAAATTAATTAAAAAGAAAAACAATATTGCAAAGATACTATTGTATTGTACAAAATAAGTAAATAATATTGATAATCACCATCATCAAAATGACTAAAAATGCTATTTTATTATTTAAATTCTAAAAATTAAATCAATAACAATATATCATTATTTCAACAATACTTTTTTACTATACAAAATGAGTATTTAATAATGAAATATTTTACTACTGCAATAATACTACTATACTGTAAAAAAAGAACATTTAATAATAATAATTATTATTATTATTTTACAGAAAAAAGCAATGCAATTTAAACATATTTGAAAGTGCAGCAATTTACAAAATTCACATGGGTTATACTTCTCAGGTAGGAAAATACAGAAATCTGTGTGTGTGTGTGTGTGTGTGTGCGTGCGCGTGTGTGTATATATAGCCTATATATATATATATATATATATATATATATATATATGTGTGTGTGTAAGGGATAATCAACGGCTAGCCGTGCATTAAAGGATTTTAATTCACGACATGGAGGCAAAGAACGAAGTCCTTTAATGCACGGCTAGCCGTTGATTATTCCGCTTACTCCATGGTCATTTGCCAAGTTATAGACAAGTTAAAACTTGTATTGCTCTTTGCAGCGCAATATTTGACTGGAAGGGTAAAAATGACGGTTATTTTCATCAGTTAAGGCTCGTTAGCGCTAGCATTCTGCCAGCTTCAAATCAGACACAGAGATGAAATAGTGCGGTAAGACCACATTTATTTGAATGAATTATAGCATGTATTTCAATTAATTGTCGATTGAGAGAGAGAGAGAGAGAGAGAGAGAGAGAGAGAGAGAGAGAGAGATGACAGTTACACACAACCGTCAGGTACACACAACCATCAGGCCAACAAAATTAGCATTGTTTTTTTGCATGCTTGATCTTAAAACATACCTACATAATGGATTTTTTTTATGGTAGAACATAGTAAAACTGAGCTCTCTTTTAATAAACCACCAAATAAAAAGGGAATAAGGGATTCCCAGGGAATACATGAACTGATAAAATACAATTGAAAACAATGTAAGTTGCTTTGGATAAAAGCATTTGCCACATGCATAAATGTAAATGCTTTTATCCAAATGGGGGGGCAAAAACAAGCAACTTTGCTTTCAGATTCATTGGAGGTTTTGTATAAACCTATGATTGCAACCTGACTTGCAAGATGTTTTAATAAAGCTAGAGAAGCCTACCAAGAGATTCTTGGACTGATATCCACATCAAAAATACAGCCAGGAGTTCCTGTCTCTGAATCATAGTCAATGACAGCCATTAAGTCCACGTCAGCTCTAGTGTCAGAATACACTGCCTGACAGTGTGGAACTTCTGATGGGCTGTCAGCGTTATCACAGCAGAGAGACTGGGATGACAACTCAACACAGTTGTTCGCTCTTTCCTTCATTTCCATCTTGGATGATTCTTGTTCATTGATGTCACACTGGCTAGTTGCACAGCTCTTCTTAATGTTGGCGCCGGAGCAGCTTTCCACTACGGCTGACTGCTCTGCAAATTCATGGTTTGTGGCGCTCAAAGCTGCGCCCCAGTCATGCTCAAAGTCAGTCTGTGTTTCCATTTCTACACAAGGACGCTGCATTAAAATCGATGGGGCATTTCTGCTTGTGCTGTGGAACAGCGTGGACATTAGCCCTGTTTCTAGTTCTGTCCCTTCCTGATGATCACTGTTTTCTAGGACATGACTATCTCCTAAACCAGAATCAGCCCTACGAACACAACAACACTCATAACTCAAGACATCTAGACCAGGGTGATTATCATCAACTTAAACTGAAATAAATTTCAAAAGTTGGAAATATTGATTTGGCAAATAACTGAAATAAGTTAAGTTGAAGCACTAAAAGTGCTAACTGGAAATGAATACAAACTAAAACTGAAATAAAACTGAAATAATTAAACCTATATAAGTAATATTAAAATAACAGAAAATATTAAAAATAAAAGCTAACTGATATAAATGAATGATATGAATAAAAACTGAACTAAAACTAAAACTGAAATAACAATATATTAAACATATAGCTTTATAAAAAAATTACAAAACTACTATAACAACATTTTTACAATTTTACAAAAATCACTAAATAAATTATTAAAAATACACTAAAATTAATATGAAAACTGAACACATAAAATATACAAATAAAAACTCATTTAAATAAAATTACTAACCAGAAATGAATAAAAACTAAACTTAAAGAATTTTAAACTTAAATAGTAAAATTTTAATAAAAAGATAACAACGACAAAAGTACTATAACAAAATTTCTCTATATAACAATATTGCTAAAAATTAAAATGAAACTTAAAATATAAAAATAAAAGATAATTTAATATATTAAAAAAGTATGATAGTAAAAACTAACACACAAAAAAATACTAAAATAACACTGGTCTAGACAGATGTAAAGCCAGTGGCTGAAATAAGCAATTTAATTTTATAAAACACTGCATGGTGTATATGCCCACCTCTCACGTGACCTTTGACCCTCATGATGTCGGAGGTGACCCTCATGATGGCGCTCTCCAAGTTCAACTTCAGCAGCTTGAGGTCATTCTGTTGGCTTTCACACACCTGTCACAAACATATGCAATAATCATAACCCTATCAATCATTCATTATGTGCTGACTTGGTGTGAAGAAAATCCTAATCAATCATAACATATTTGATGCTTTAAGTACAGTAATGTATAGCAGGATTGTAGAGAAATATGAAACTACCCATCATAAATACTTAAAATAAGAAAATGATTCATATTTTAAAAAAGGCAAAAAAGGTTGAAGCTGAGTAATCGTTGCGAACTAAAACCATGAAATAAATTTTTGTTACTTGAAATAAAAATATAAATAAATAAATGTTATTTACACCTTAAACTTATTTTATTTCAGCTAATTGCGAAGGCAAATTTCTCATTTTCTTGAAGTAAACAGACATATTAAAAAATTAAAAAATAAAAATAAATAAATGAACAGATGAATGAATGAACGAATGACAAAAATACACAACAAAATTACAAAAAAAATCATTCAAATTAAACTGAAAACTGTAAATATAAAAACTATAACAGCATCTCAATAATACTAAAGTAACACTGGGTTATAGCCTGTTCTTATAAGATTACTGGTGCTGTTTTAGTAGAGATCACAACCATGGTAAAATCACTACGTCACAGAAAAGGAATGCAGGAAGTCTTACAAGCCTGCTGAAAAACTGCTCCGGAAGAACAAATGGGAAGCACAGAGATTTCTAAAAATGAATGCTGGCTGATGTAAAGAGAGGGAGGTTTGAAAGACAGTACCTGCCGCAGACAGAGCAGCTCAGATTCGGCTCCAGCTTGCTTTGATGGGGAGAGTTCCAGTAATTCATCCCTCCAGCTTTTATCTTCATCTGGGCAACAGACACAACAACCTCCATTCATTTAAAACAGTAAGCATAAATGCTCATGAAAAGACTATAAAATATGTTTCTGCACCAATCAGTGTTTAGGCATCACTGCTGTTTATCATCAACTTTTAACAGATGCAGTCTACGGCTCTGTTCTGAACCCTAGTGAAGGTGAAATCATGAAATCTTACTTTCAAAGATTTCAACCATCACATTTTTAAAGCATTAATAACAAGTGTTTGTAAAGATTAAATTTAAAAACTTTTACTGACGGTTTAACACCTTTTGAACATATTTTCCAAAACACACCCTTAAACGTCTTATTGCAGCAACAGCTTGCTAGTTAATTTTCAGATTTATTTTGCAGTCATGCACAGTTACATGAAAATAATAGAGGTACCTCATTGTCTACATACATGAGCTAAAACAGGGTTTTCCAAACTCCAGAATACTGTGAGTTGATAAATAGCTAATAATTAATTACATTTAAAAAATAAAATTAAAATAAATCATTTTAAAATAAAAACAGTACAAATAAAACAATTTAATACAATATAGTTCGATGCTAACATTTTTCTAGCAACCAAATAGTCAAATCAAAATAAATACAATACACATAAACAAATACTGAGTGAATGTGTGTGTGTGATTTCTTTAATTACATCATTTTCAGTGCTGAACAAAAATATGCACTTTTAATCATGTCAAATCACAATGCATTCTGGGACCAACTGATCAGTGAAGAATACATTAAATGTTTCTATAGATGTTTCTGTGTCTGAAGCACATCTATGATTCTGTCTAGGTAGAAAGATTTCAAGGGCTTGAAACAGAGCCTGCAGTTGTGTCCCAATTTGCAAACTATCCGTCCTAAATAGCATTCGAAAATAGAATTAGTATGTCCCAAATTGTAGTATGCCAAAGATTCCCGGATGGTCTACTACTTTTGGTAGAAATTCGAAGTGCAGATCCGTGCACACTCTAACGGCTAATATTGCCCACAACACATTGCACGGTGGACGAGGATTCGATTAGAACTACAAACATGCATAAAAAGTGTTTAAAAAAAACTACAAACATGGCGGATATCCAACACAGACGGACAGGTAGAAAGGGGTTTGAGTGATAAATAATCAATATCTAACCTGTTGAAAAAATATTTATTTGATGTTATCCACATTATATTTCATCTGCAACACTGTGAACTTTTATAGCGATACGTTTGGTCATTAACATTTAACATATGAAGAGAGTTTTCAGCATGATAGACCCGCGACTGGCAGATCAATGTGCCTCTTCATTTCTCTCCAATACAGTAGGAAATTAAATCAGTGGAAATATGGATAATGTTAACTTTGACAAGATGATTGACAGCGCAGTTTAAACAGTGACAGAATGCACGTAACTAAGCAACAGAGTGTCCGTTAAAGACATAATAATGACGAAGCAGTATGTCCCAAAGCTTGCCAGATATTCTGCTACATGCTCAAAAGTATGTACTTTTTCTTCACAAAATGAGTACATACTTTTAGGGCATAGTACAAGTAGGCGAATTGGGATGCAGCATGTATTACACTATGAAACATGCAGTAGTGGCATACTCATCATCTGAAGTTCAACAACAGTGATGTCTTTCTTCAACAGCTGGTTTTCCTGCTTTAAGCGGATGAGCTCTTCTCTCTGGCTGTTGTTCTCAATGGTTTTCTCCTGGAGCTCGGCTGCAAAAAAATAAACGTACCGACAATATCCTGATGAATCCAGCATGTATTCATTCACACTACACATGAATACTATTTAGAATGTACTTTTTTAACAGTCGCAAAGAAAGTTTCAAACCAAATAGAGTAGCTGTTATACAGTATTCGATTTCGGACACAGTGAGAGATTGTGAAATAACACTGTCTACCTTTCAGTTGTGCGCTTTCATGTCTGCTCTCTCTGAAACGGTGTTTGTGTTCTCGCAGCGTTTTGCTCTCACGTGTTCGCAGCTCTTCAAGTGATTTCTCTAGTTCACAAAGACAGCTCTAAAATGTGATTGGTGGCCTCAGTCATATCTTTATCCTGATAAACAAAATCAATCACTTACATTAATGTATCTCAGTAAACAGGATATATGATAATGGATGTGTGTGTGAGTGTTTGAGTCTCTCCTACCTTCAGTTTAAGCATGGAGCTGAGCTCCTCCTCGCGCACCTGCAGCTGCCCCACCTGTGATGACAGTATCATGACCGTGGAGTTCAGACTCTGGTTCCTCTCCTATGAATATTGTAAAGAAAAATTATAAAGTATTATAAACTATAATAACAAGTTATGGAGTATTTTGTTATGAGATAAAGAGAGTGGACAAGAAATGGAGTGGGAAGATGGAGGAATGGAAACAGGATATGGGCCAAAAGTTCAGACCTAAAAACAGATTTGACTTCACCTCCAAGTCCTGCTCATGTCTGGTGGTGTTCATCTTTGTGCGGCTCAGCTCGTGTAGCTGCTGTTGGGTGCTGTTGAGCTCTCTGTACACGTCTTTCTCCCTCGATTCCGCCACCTTCATCAGCTTACTGAGAGTTCTGATCACCTCATTACACTTCTCCAGCTCATCTAAAGAAACATGAGCAGTCAAATACATTACTGTTCAAAGGTTTGGGATCAGTAAGACTTTTTTTTTTTTTTTTAAAGAAATGAATACTTTTAATCGGCCAGGATGCATAACATTAAATGTAAACTTCCACAAAAATATGAAGCACCACCACTGTTTTCAACACTGATAACAATCAGAAATGTCTCTTGAGCAGCAAATCAGCATATTAGACTGATTTCTGAAGGATCATGTGACACTGAAGACTGGGGTAATGATGCTGAAAATTCAGCTTTAAATCACAGGAATAAATTACATTTTAGAATATATTTTCACAATATTATTGTTTATAGTGTATGCTCAAATAAATGCAGTCTTGGTGAGCAGAAGATAGTGTTGCTTTTGTCAACGAAAATTATGACTAAATATCGTCGTCAACGAACCTTTATCACGTGACGAAAACGAGACGAGACGAGACGAAACATAAATGCTGGTCATGTGACGATGACTATAACTAAATGTATAATGCAATATTGTTGACGAATAAAAACGAGACTAAATGTGCTTTACAAAATAAAAACTATGCTAAAATGTCTCCTCATTTTCGTTGACCAAAACGAGACGAAACGAAATGTTATAACGTTATTTCGTCTCGTTTAGTTGCGTTATTATTATTATGATTTTGCAGTACTTCTGTTTCCTGTGTCTCACTTCAGAGGCTGCATCAGGTCGCACTGCGCAGACGCAGGCGACGTCACTTCCTCAAGCCCCACTCGCGGCATTATTTAGAAGACGACAACAACAAAGTACCGATGGCCAGCCGGGGTTCGTCTTTGGGAGAAAATGTATGCGTGTGTACTTCTAACATGTTTAGTTGGTAAAATAAATGTTGTAAATTCAAATCAGAGCGTCTTCCGTGTCTGGAATGGATGTATTCTTGAGTCTATAAGGTAACAATAATATAATAAGATAACCTTGTTTGAAATGGGTTTGGCTAAAAGAAAATTTTGGTTTCGTCTATACTACTAGGTATTTATACTATATTGACTGGGTTAAATAGAATTGCATTACTAAAAAGAGACTAAAATACAATTTTCATTGACTAAAACTAGACTAAATGTCATCAGTTTTCGTCGACTAAAACTAGACTAAAATGTCATCAGTTTTCGTCGACTAAAACTAGACGAAAATAGTCATGGATAATTCTGACTAAAATAAGACTAAAATGCTCAGACTTTTAGTTGACTAAAACTTGACTAGACTAAAAAGAGTATGAACGTGACTAAAACTAATAAAAACTAAAATGACAGCTTCACACAAAGACTAGACTAAAACTAAAATTAAAACAGGCTGTCAAAAACAACACTAGTAGAAGAGACTGTAGATCTAATTACTTTTAGATTCAAGGAAAACTGAGTTTCCTGCAACTTTGAATCAGAAAAGTTCACAGCTCAAAATTCTTCTTTAAACATATTTATTAAACTAAGCTGCAAAAGTAGAGCAATGCTATGAAACTACAGCAGTACACTTTAAGTGTTCACACTTAAAGGGGAATATAGAATTTTTAAAGGTATAGTAGCAAAAACAACCTAATTCTAAGAGACAGAAAAAGTGGAAGAGTGGAAATTGTCATTTAAAACTAAATCATTACCTTTTGGTGCAAGATTATAAGTGAACTTCACGCTAGAGCAGTGCTATTAATTTATTAGTATTTTAATTATTCTATTATGCTATACTATGCTATTGAATTAGCTTTTATTTCTATATTTTTGGTTTTCATTTTAGTTAAGCATATTAAGTTTAAATTTTAGTAATTTTGTAATATGTCTTTGACTTTTTTTTTTTTTTTTTTACACTTTCTATTTAGGATTAATTTATCTTTATTTCAGTTTTTTTTATTCAATTCCAGTTAATAATGTTAGTGCCTCAACTTCAACTTATTTTAGTTAGTTTTTCAAGTTTTATTTCAATGAACAAAAATGCTTTTTTATAGTTTTAGTTTGATTTTAGTTAACCCTTCTCTGGAGTCACTCTCACCCTCCAGTCAGGCACATCTCTGTTCCAGGATCAGCACTCTCTGACGGTCCTGTTCCCAGGACAGCAGCTGCTTGTGATGGGCTGCTGCCATAGTGTTGAGCTCCTGGTCGCGGTTCTTCAGTTCTTCTATGAGAAGCTGCAGCTCCAGACGCTGCCTCTGGATAGTGGTGATCTCCAATCCATTAACTGGTGTTTAGTAACATCACAAAAACAGGCCAACACTTACTTAACAAAAACACAAACTCCTCCAAAGGTTACCATGGCATTCACAGTTTTAAAGGAATAGTTAAATCAAAAATGAAAATTTGTTTATTACAAACACACAGCTTTTTGTTTCACAAGACGTTAATTGATGGAGTCATGTGGATTACTTGAGGATTATTGTGATGTTTTTATCAGCTGTTTGGACTCTCATTCTGACGGCACCCATTCACTGCAGAGGATCCATTGGTGAGCAAGTGATGTAGAGCTACATTTCTCCAAATCTGTTCCCATGAAGAAACAAACTCACCTACATCTTGGATGGCTTGAGAGTAAATTATCAGCAGATTTTCATTTCTGGGTGAACTATAACTTAAAAATAAAATTCGATTCCGGAAAACTGGGAATTATAATGCAAAAGGCAGCAAAATAGATTTGGGAAATTATTTCAAGCAATTTCAAACGTTTTACCTGGAAATCGTGCGTTAATGAGAAAGAGGACATTGGTTTTGAGAGGTCGTGCAGACTCAGCCCTGCAGGTCTTGTTCTGTTTTCATCTCTGAGTTTGGTGGAGGATGCATCTGGCGTCTCATTAGCAGCAAAAGGATTCTGAAGGATTGAGTATCATAAACACAAATCTTTTATTCACCAATAAGTGTAAAGATGAATTTGAAATATTACTGCTCAACCTACATAGAAGGCTACAATAAATACATAGGAACATGAACACATTACAATATAGATACAAGCTACAATGTGCCATATAAACTATGCAAACAGAAATGCAAAACAACACACATTCAAAGTGTAATTAGTATGCAATACGTTTAAAGAGAAAATGTAAGATTTATAATAAAAGGGGGGGGGGGACATTACTTTTTAGTTATTTTTAAGGATTATTTTTAGAAGATTAGGGCCCGGTTTCACAGACAGGGTTTAGACTAAACCAGGATTAGGCCATAGTTCAATTAGGACATTTAAATAATTTTTATAAACATGCTTAGAAAAAAACATTACTGGTGTGCATCTTGAGACAAAACAAAGGCACTAATATGTGTTAAGATCAGTCAGTGCAAGTTTCTTTCAGTTGAAACAGCTAAGACTTACATTTTAGTCTAGGACTACAGTGCCCTCCACTAATATTGGCACCCTTGGTAAATATGAGCAAATGCGGCTTTGAAAATAAATCTGCATTGTTTATCCATTTGATCTTTCACTCAAAAAATTCACAAAATTCTAACCTATCATTGAAGTAAAACAACTGAAAGTGGGGAGAAAATTTTATGATGAAAGTGTAAACGGGATTAATAAAACAACAAATGTAATATAAACACCATAACTCCTAATCCAAATCAGTATTAACTTTTTAAAAATTGTGCAATTAAAAATTTCAATTCAGAATCACTGAGAAATGTATCTGACAAGAAGCGGGTGATTATTTTCGGAATTCGCAAACGGCATGTTGTGATCCGAGCTTAACGGGGCTGTCCACCGAGATGCCTGGTTTAAAAAAATCGTTTTTAATTCAGGTTATAAATATGCGTTTTATTAAATTACATAAAATGTCTGCTACAAACATCATATTACATTTTACAATTATTCATTTAGTATTACCCGAAATTTTTTCATCACGAAGTACGTACGTAATACGGCAACGGCGCGGACACCGTTGTTGCGCTGCCTGAGAGAGGCGTTGTCAGGACCCAAAGCCAAATCAGACAGTGAAGGTGTGCTGAGCAACAGTGGAACTCTTTCACCCTTTAAGGAACGTCCGCACGAGTTAATTTAATAATGATCAAGGCGTTACTCAAAAGCAAGTTGTACTGAAATTATATCGACGGGGTATGTATGAGCTTGAGCGCGTGGCTGCTATAGGAGAGCTGTGATTAGCAGTGCTGGCTAATGAATGGGTGGTCAATGGTGTGGATGGATGATCATTGTGCGGAGGCTTCTAGATTCAAGTAACTGTCAGTGACTCCAAAAAAAAAAGAGTTTTAAACTATATTTGAGAAGAACCTTTTTTGAGAAGAACTTCTGATCAGACCCATTGCATCTGATCATAGTGTGTTGGTTAGTATCTCTAAAGCACCACTAGGGTGTTGCTGGCACTTGACAATTTATGTGTTTACATACACTTAAATGCATCTTTTGTGATTTTATGAACCAAAATAGTACGTTTTGAGAGTCTAACGATTATTAAAATTTCCCCAAGTTTGATAAATATTGCAGAAGTGACATGTGGAAGGTCTCTCTCCTGTCAGATGGGCCTTTAGATGGATAGACCTTTGGTTATGACATTTAACTTTCAACCCAACAATTTATGCCTGATGTGTGGTTAGTTATATCTATTATAGATTTTGAGTATAACCATTTTGAGACAGACCACATATATGCATGCATTATGAAGGCATCATATTGGTTTTGCAATTTTTGCAAACTAAACACTTTACTCTAGGTTTTTGTGAATAGTATGTTGTAAATTCACATTTTTCTTGCACATTATCTTAGAATTCAAGTGTTGGTCTCTGTGCGTCACCTGGTTTCATTATGCTGTCAGTCTAAAATAACCCATCTGTATGATTTGTGTAGATTCATGTAATATGGCTACTACTGAGAATGCAGAGTCGGGTTCACCAGAAAATAAAGTGGATCGGGCCGACCCAGATGCAAAATACCCACTGAAAGTTCTCTACTGTGGAGGTAAAATACAAAAAAAATGACGTTAATGCACTGCAGATGCTAACTGTCTGTGATATATTAACTAAATAAGAGAGTAAATAAAATTATCGTCTTAATAATTGTGGTTCACAGTCACGTAACACTATCATTTTTCTCTCCTCTTTTACTTACAGTGTGTTCTCTGCCAGTAGAGGTGAGTACATAACATGTTAAAGGAATAGTTCACTCAAAAAGGAAAATTTCCGGCCATCCAAGATGTAGATGAGTTTGTTTCTTAATTGGAACAGATTTGGAGAAATGTAGCATTTCATCAATTGCTCACCAATGGATCCTCTGCAGTGAATGGGTGCCGTCAGAATGAGTCCAAACAGCTGATAAAAACATCACAATAATCCACACCACTCCAGTCCATCAATTAACATCTTTTGAAGCGAAAAGCTGGGTCTTTGTAATAAACAGACCCATCATTAAGGCATTTTTAACTTCAAACCATTGCTTCTTTGTACTTAATAATAATGGCTTTCTCCAGTGAAAAGAGTCATCTAGTCTGAATCTGGAGAGAAATATACACAGATCAAGCACCGTTTACAAGCGAAAACAGTTCTAAACATTATATGTCAGTGGATTTTGATGTTAGAGTGGACTGGATGGACTTTTTCACAGGAGGAATCATTATTATGGATTATTGACTCGATGGTTTAAAGTTACAACATCTTGATGGACTGGAGTGGTGTGGATTACTTGTGGATTATTGTGATGTTTTTATCAGCTGTTTGGACTCTCATTCTGACGGCACCCATTCACTGCAGAAGATCCATTGGTGAGCAAGTGATATAATGTTAAATGTTCGATTAATAAACAAAGTCATCTCCATCTCGGATGACCTGAGGGTGAGCAGTTTCAACAAATTTTCATTTTTGGGTGAACTATTCCTTTAAAAATAATTACATATTTGGTTGGTAGAAAGCGAATTAATAAATGCTTCTCCTTTTGTCTTCTAGTACTGTGAGTACATGCCTGAGCCAGCCAAATGCAAACAGTGGCTTGAGAAGAACTTTCCTGATGTGTTTGCTAAACTGACTCTTGGTAAATTTTCTTTTACAGCAACTTTTAAAATGTCACTCTCATATAAAAGTGCTTTTTCTTACAGTTTTTGCTTGCTTGCTTACCAATTTATTTGAGACTCTGTAGTTTTGACTCTTGCAGGATTGCTTGATCTCTGAGTGTCTATTTCATATCTGACACTGAGACAGAATATTTGGTCTGCACCATTGTGACATGCACTGCTGTATTAGTTAGTAGTTTGCTCACTGATGTCACTGCTGTTGTGTAAGTACAGCACCCAAGCAGGAAACAACAGGAGGTGGAGGTGGTGGTGGAGGCGGTGGAGAGGCGCCCCCTGCAGCAGAGGAAGAGGAGAAGAAGAAACAGAAGAGAGGTTAAACATTTTTCTTTAATATTTGGACATCTGTAAACATAAATATTTTGGAGCGTTGATACAGTGGTAGTGCATATCGCACATTCCACACCACATCCAACACGTTTTTGAATGTCTTAAAGGGAAAGTTCACAGATTTTCAACCAGCTTTGTATTGTTACAGTGTTGGTGGTATAAACATAAACAATATGTATTATTTTTTCATGTTATCTGCACCAATATATCCCTGTTTATTCATCAGCAAAAGATCAGCAGAAGACATAAAACACATCATATAGTGAACTTTTGACAGTGCCGGGGCTTTTGTTTCTTAAATTTGTTTATATTGCATTGACAACTTTTATTAAAACCCCGTCTTGCAAGCAGTAAATTATCCCTTTAACTGTCCAGTGAAAACATTACAGTGAAGTTACAGCTAAAGAAGTGAATTTTGGTTTTATGTCCTTGATTATTAATATGATGTTTGTTAACAGGCTACTTTTCATTTTTATGTAAAGGTAAATTCAAGCATATCTCAGTGTTACTTTAGTATTATTTCTATATTAATAGAGCATTTATTAATATTTAGCCTTTTTTATATTTTCAGATTTAATTTTAGTTTTATCAATCTTCTGCTTGTCATTTTATTAGTGCTTGGTTTTTTAAAATGTATTTTTATTATTTCAGTTACAGTAATTTTAGTATGTTAACTTAAACCTATTCCAGTTAATTGTCAAGACAACATTAATTTTTTCTTTAAGTTTAGGTTTTCCTCAAATATTTATATTTAATTTTTTTTCAATTACTGAAAAGGATTTTTAGTAGTTTTAGTTTGTTACCAACAAACAACACTTGTCTACTGTTAAGTTTGTCTGCCTATGAACTTATAATATTATTTCTTTCCCCCTTTGCAGGTGGAAGAGGTCAAATCAAACAGAAAAAGAAGACTGTCCCGCAAAAAGTCACGATAGCAAAAATCCCACGAGCTAAAAAGAAATACGTCACAAGGGTGTGTGGCCTGGCCACTTTTGGTAAGGCTGCGATTGTAGTTACAATGCTGTTAATGCTAATGTTTGTCATCTGTATTTTGACCTTGTTGCAACTTTGTTGTGATTTTTGGTCCACATTAGACATTGATCTTAAAGAGGCTCAGAGGTTCTTTGCTCAGAAATTCTCCTGCGGTGCCTCAGTGACAGCAGAAGATGAAATCATCATTCAGGGAGACTTTACAGACGACATCATCGACGTCATCCAGGAAAAGTGGCCTGAGGTAAGCGAACATCCCAGATCCAGCCGTAAAACCAGATCAGATGAACCTTTATCAAAGCTGTTTTTGACATATTCTCTAACCCCACAGGTGGACGACGACAGCATCGACGATCTTGGAGAGGTCAAAAAGTGAAGCCCGATACGCACTTTTACTGAAACGGATGCGACGTGACACAGCAAACCTGGCCAAATGTACACATTGACATAAAGCCCTTTTATATCTATTTTATTTACTGTATAGAATTTCTGTGGACTTGGCTTCATCCTTGGGGTTTTTCAGTTCTTGATAGCTGCTTTGTCTCTTGGTTGCCAAAGGTCTGGAAAGACGTGACTTAAAGCATTTCTCACATGCAAACAATAGACTAATAAATTTCGGTCTCATTCGACACACTTCTATTGTGTATTGTTTCTTTTATCACTGCCTCCAATGCAACGCTGTGGCCTTTAGTTTGATGATTTACAAATGCATCTCGAAAGGGTAATAACAAAACAAGAAAATCGTTTACTCACCCTCGTGTCGTTCCAAACCTGTATATATTTATTTCTTCTGCAAAACACAAAAAGAAATCATTTAATGAATATCCAGTTGGGTGAATTCAATACAATGCCAATGCAATTTTCTCTTACAATTTTGACTTAATGAAACTTTGAAGTAAGCACCCAAAAGTGTCAGCAGAAATATCCATGCAGCTTGCTGATCATTTTCCAAATGCTCCCGTCCGTTTTGGTGAAAATCATCCTGATGTTTACACCACACCAAAATAAAATCCCTCTCCTGTGCTTCTGTCCTTACTCCAGTCCAGCAGGTGGTGAAAATGCATCTTTTATGTTTGATATCTGCCATTAAAATGCCAGAAAAAAAATCTACAGACGTATTTCTACAAAAACATATCTATTCAAAAGTTAAATGCATCCTGAATCAAAGTTCTAACACACTCAAAATCTGCACATACAGCTCTTCTACTCCTCCAGTGCCATGAGCACTGCAGCAGTACAGCAGCAGTTCAAAGACCCCTGCTGATTTGATTCATCCCTACACTCCTGCTCCGTCTGACGGACTCTCAAGCCCTTTGGTACCAGTTTATTCACTATGTCCTCCATGGAGAGCAGGTCCTTCAGCGCAACGGCCCCTAGATGCTGGAACTCTCCCCCTGCATCTCCATGAAATTTCATGCCTTCCCACCCTTACAAGTTAACAGAAAGCCTAATTTTGTTGTACTTGTTTCTCCTGCCTGTTTCCTTGGATCTCTAATATCTTTCATTTACTTTTGTGAAGCTTACTTGGGTTTGTGAAAGGCATTTTATGTATGTATGTACATGATCTAATAAGTACATTTAAACCAGATATGAGATATAAGTTGGCATCAGTTGTATAGCAAAAGATTCTGTCAAAAAAAGAAAAATATATTTTGCAGTAATAAAAATAAGATCTTTTATTTGCACTGACATTTTCATGACAATATGTCAGTAACGGCCCCAGCAAATTTCAGCAGCATATTACAATGTGAAAAAATCTTGTCCTCATTGGTATAAAACATAAAAAATATTATTTAAACATAAATACAAAAAAATGAATATAAAAACATCAAAAGAAACTAAATATTTTGCAGGGGAAAAGTTATAGGTAAACATTTGTAAAGAACAATTGTGTAAATCATGACAGTATTTGCTCTTAATTTAATATCAGCTTGTTTTAAACAATTTAATGATGCTTTTTCATTAAAAATGTGCTTAATTGAGCAAAATAAATAATATTAATAAAATAAATAAAAACAAATATCATAAAATTATTTTTCTTTTTAATCTGAATATAATGATTATGGATTAAAATATAACCTGAACATTTCTTTCTGAGATTCAAAACATGCAAAATCATGTTCAACAAAAACAAAAAGTTCTCTGTTAACTATTGTTCACTTTTTCATTGTTTGCTCGTATGCCCAAGTGTAAAGTATCCTTCCTGTAATCATTTTAATGGTGCTTTTGGAGAGTCCCAAGTTGCAGAGCGATGTGATTATCTAATTCACAGGAGTCACAAATGCCTCCTGCAGGGGCGCCGCTACGGATTCTGGGCCCCCTGAACAGCATATTCACTTGGGCCCCACCGGGGGGGGGGGGGGCTGGGAGGATGGGGTGGGTGTTAGTGGTGGTAAGGTGGCGTATCCCGGTAGAGCCCTGAACGACCCGAGCCCGTCTTTTTCCCCCTTCTCCCAAATCATATTGTACTGTTTCAGTTCAGTTTTGGATGTAATGGCAAAGTATTTCGTTTCGTTTTTTTATTAAGTTAATTTAGAAAAATGTTTGGAGCATTTTTTGTTCGTTAAATAAGTTCTTTTTCTTTCTTAAAGTAACGACCAAGCGGCCAGCGGCAGACCGGCAGGCTGATCATAACCATGTTTGATCAATTTAGCCTTCTCAAATCAAGACTTGCCTAAAATAAAATCTAAATATACTAAAACAGTTCAAGCATATAACAATGTTTAAACGTTAAACCTAGATAAATGTGCGCTGCATCAGTTTTTTCAATGGAAACAAATTACGCTATAATTTTTGCTCATAAAAGTAAGAATAATCCATCATTTGGAACTGTAAAGGGTCTATATTTATTTGTGTGCACTCACAATATCAACAAAACATTTTATAAAATATATAAAATAATTTTATAAAATAAAGAAAACCATGATGCGCTTTCTGCCGTCTCGTCTTGAACAGGAGCGCTTCACAAAAATGAATCGAAAGTCAGCGAATACATGCCTCAGACGTGATAAATATATCTATAGAAAGCTTTAAATTACTTCTTAACGAAATGAATCAAATCGAAACAAAAACTCTTTCATTATAGTCCGTGAAGATGCATTTCTCTCTAAAGGCGCGTCTAATGAGGAGACGGCGAGTCAGGATCGTCATCTTCATCTTTGCGACACTGACACAGAAAACACTCCTTTATTAGTAAATTAAAATATCTCCTTACTATTTCCCCCGGACACATTCATGGTAATTACTTTTGCTGGGGCTTTACGGCAAGCTTTATTGCGTGTATTTGAAGCAGAACTCTTCAGCTGCGCTGACGGCGCGCTCGCTGCTGCTGCGGGACACTAAACACCTCGAGCCGCTACCAGCGCGGGAATTTTTTTCATCACTAAATGATGGATGTCTAAAATATATAAATAAGGAGAAGCCTAAAACAGGCCCGAGGCCCGTCCCGCGTCTGAACTATGATGTGAAAATTGGCCGAAGCCCAGCCCTAGGGGCGTAAAATAGTCGGCCCGTCGGAGCCGGGCTGAAATGCAGGGCTCTAGCGTTCCTCTCGGTAGAAATCACGTTTCCCCCTCGGGGGGCCCCCCCTATCGTCGGGCCCTTAGAATCGTCCTAACTTTCCCCCCCCTTACGGCGCCCCTGGCCTCCTGAGACCATTTACCCATCACACCTGGGTTTTTTGTTGTCCATGTGCATGCTTACAGCTACACAGTTTGCATGTGAGCAAACATCTTAAGAACAAGTCTCGAGGGAATCATTGCCGTATGAGTCGAAACGGTGAAAAGATCTTAAGTTCTCCGACTTTTATTTAGTTTCACAGCAGCACCATAATCATGAACAACTCCTCAATGAGCTGCACTTATGAAACGCCCATGCTGGACCAATACCTGCCCCCTGTAATGTTCACGGAGTTCGTATTGGGCCTTATGGGGAACGTTCTCGCCCTTTCAATCTTCTTCTTCCACAGGGACACCTGGAAGCCCAATTCTATTTATCTTGCCCATCTAGCTCTGGCGGACTCATTGGTCCTTTTCTGCCTTCCTTTCAGGGCCGACTACTACCGCAGGGGCAAGGACTGGGTCTACGGAGACGCTTTTTGCCGAATTTTGCTGTGTCTTTTGGCAGCCAACAGAGCCGGCGGTATACTCTTCCTCACTGCCGTCGCTGTGGACCGATACCTGAAGATCGTCCACCCTCAACCGCATCAACCGAATGGGTCTGACCTACGCCCTATGGGTCTCAGTTGGCCTTTACAGTGCTTTACAGTCTCAGAGGCTCAACAGACACTTGCACACAACAGCAATCACAAAAAAGTGCATATAAAGGGTGCCATTTGGGACAGGGCCACCATGTGGTTTTGACATTTCAAAGTGGGATATTTATTCATTTTAGTGTAAATGATATAATATATATTCATTTAACCTTCAAAAACTGTATTAACAAACAATGGTGTACATCACATATTTTAGTGATATCCTGTGCCTTTATTTAAACCATTATTGAGTTATATTAAAACTTATTTTTTGCTGTCTGTTTGGAATACCAATTTGCTAATGGTTATTCAATGCTGCATAAATCTGATTAGTATTTTGTGTATTTTTGTATAAATTTTGTGTATTTGTGTTTTGTTTTGTTTTTTTCAGTGAAGCAAATACTTTTTTTTTTTTGCATGGACAAAATAAATCAATAAAGCATTTAATATATTTCTTCAATAGTCCTTTTGGTTTTATGTGTGATTATTTTATTCGATGGACTTCTGTATGTTTTAAACCTTTGACATGAATGACATTGTTTCTGAAGATGTGTGTTTGTCATCTATTTTTGTTGTTGTTGTTTTAATTACACATGGCTTTAATTAAGTGTTTTGTATGTCTTTGTTTTTTTGTATTTCTGATATTGTTTAGCAAAGCTTAATGCTGTTGGTCAGTTTGAGCTACAAACTTCAAATTTCATACAAACACACAGCTGCACATGATGTACAAATCTACTGCTTGCATTTATGATGTTGGCTTTTTGTTTTGTTTTGTGTTTTGCTTTTTTGAATTTTAGTAAATAAATAATTATTCCTCTCATGAACTTCTCAACCAGTTTCCATGAAATTTGGTGTACAACATCTTTAGACAAATATCTAACAAAATTGAAGAAAAAGTTAAATAAATTACTGTAAATGTTGTACAATATTGAAATTTGATATACTGACTTTACTGAAATTTCACATTCTGTTCTGATCTCACGAAGATCACAAAGGATCAGCCTTGATGTACAGGTAATAAATTAGAATGTCGTGGAAAAGTTAATTTATTTCAGGAGAAGGAGAAGAAGAACTGGACTGTTGCCCAGTGGTCCAAAGTCCTCTTTTCAGATGAGAGCAAGTTTTGTATTTCATTTGGAAACCAAGGTCCTAGAGTCTGGAGGAACGGTGGAGAAGCTCATAGCCCAAGTTGCATGATTTCCACAGTCTGTGATGATTTGGTGTGCAATGTTATCTGCTGGTGTTGGTCCATTGTGTTTTTTGAAAACCAACGTCACTGCACCCGTTTACCAAGAAATTTTGGAGCACTTCATGCTTCCTTCAGTTGACCAGCTTTTTAAAGATGCTGATTTCATTTTCCAGCAGGACTTGGCACCTGCCCACACTGCCAAAAGCACCAAAAGCTGGTTCAATGACCATGGTGTTGGTATGCTTGACTGGCCAGCAAACTTACCAGACCTGAACCCCATAGAGAATCTGTGGGGTATTGTCAAGTGGAAAATGAGAAACAAGAGACCAAAAAATGCAGATGAGCTGAAGGCCACTGTCAAAGAAACCTGGGCTTCCATACCCTCTCAGCAGTGCCACAAACTGATCACCTCCATGCCACGCCAAATTGAGGCAGTAATTAAAGCAAAAGGAGCCCTTACCAAGTATTGAGTACATATACAGTAAATGAACATACTTTCCAGAAGGCCAACAGTTCACTAGAAATGTTTTTTTATTGGTCTTATGAAGTATTCTAATTTGTTGAGATAGTGAATTGGTGGGTTTTTGTTAAATGTGAGCCTAAATCATCACAATTAAAAGAACCAAAGACTTAAACTACTTCAGTCTGTGTGCACTGAATTTATTTAATACACGAGTTTCACAATTTGAGTTGAATTACGGAAATAAATCAACTTTCCCATGACATTCTAATTTATTGAGATGCACCTGTATATCCACAAAGTTTTTGTCTTACCACTAAAATCCAGAAGAGGGAGTGTCACAGACAGATTTTGAGCTTTGAAATGATGAGAGGATCCTACATTATAAACATTGCAGTTATGCCGTTATCAACTGATGTTACAGCAGAATAGAGAAACTGTTTCAGAGAAAAACTCAGAAGTGAGCAAAAGTACAGAAAGAAATGGGCCTAGAATTCCTAGCGATGGCACTGAGAGCAATCATGGTTCCCATCCACAGTTTATCAAATTGTATCTACCCCCATACTCCCCTTTCCTTACTGTGACCCGACTGAAGAGTTTTTCTCCACATGGAGGTGGAAGGTTCACAATAGACACCCTCACAAACAAGTCACTCTTCTCCAGGTCATAGATGATGCGTGCAATGACATCACAGGAGCAGACCAGTGTCAGGCCTGTGTTTGCCATGCCAGAAGATTATTTCCAAGATATTTAGATAATGAAAACATCCAGTGAGGAACACTCCAGTCGACATTTTACTGCAGGCCTACTGTAGTTTTTCTTATCTTTTTTTTCTAATCTAATTTTTCCTTATCTGTTTTTTTTTGTTTTTTGTTTTTTTATAAACCTGTTTCTAAAATTTTGTTTAATGATTCCAGTGTCTGTACTTTTCTCTCTAGTCTATTACAATGATGTATGAATGTGTCGAACCATAATGAAAGCTGCATCATGTGTTTTGAACTACAAACTACACAGTGAAACTATGGGTATCTTGTGCATGGGTGATCTAAAGTAATATTCCTATATTTCATAATAAATGAGTTTTTTGAACCAGTGCTTCTGCAAATGCAAGGTTTGCTTTAAGGATATGAACGCAATATGCAAAGTTTTGACCACTGGACAGCCTGTGTTACAAATAATGACTGTTTTGACTTTTGTGTCTAGAGTTTTGAAAAATGACATCAAGGTTGTGAAATTGGTGACAAAATGATTATTAAAAAAAAAACCTACCTTCGCAAGATTCCGTTAATTACTGTACGCTAATTAGGCTAAGGAAAAAAGAGAACAAAAGAGTGAATCAGGTCTTCCAGGTCTCACAGTGTATTTGGCGCAGGCGCGCTCTCGGCCCAGCGTTGACTGTATGCGGGCGTGTGCGCGCATTGTGTGTATGTGAACTGAGCTTAAAAATATTATCGAGCGGCGGGAATGTCTGGCAGGTCAGTGCGCGCGGAGACCCGGAGCAGAGCCAAAGATGACATCAAACGCGTTATGGCCGCTATTGAGAAAGTACGAAAATGGTAAGATCGCGGGAAAAGCCCTGTGTTTGTTCCAGCGGAGAGAAAAAATGCGCTTGTGGGGGAGGAGAGAGAGAGAGAAAGAACAAACGAGAAGGACAGAGAGTGAAATTATAAGGGTCATTTTTGAGCGCGATTTCCAAGTGAACTCGAGCGCACCCGACACCATACACTAAAAGAAAGAATGTTTTGGAGGGATTTCAAAGGTTTATGAGGGAGGACCCAGAGGCCATTTCGTTGCAGTCACATGAAGCCATTTCTCGCTGCAGTTTGGCGCACTGTGATGTGTAACATCTGTGTTTTGGGGGATGAAAGGCTAGATCAACTCACCTGCGCCCGCGAGAGTCTCACACAGTGAGTTGAAATGCAGCTCAGAGTCTCTTTACATCAAATAAAGCTGAACACATGGAGCGCTGTGGGGGCTGGGACATGGAAGTGAGCGACTGCATGCCTGATATTTCGTTAACAACATTAAAGCAACGTTTCAAAGACGTGGCTTTTAGACAGAGGATATTATCTTTAGACATTTTACGTATAAACCTGTATTTATTTTCATTGCATAAGAAAAATCATTTGGAGTGCAAGTTTTTGATATTATGAAGCACAACATTTTACCTTGCTTTTCTTGTACAGTAGTGTAACCACATGCATTTTTGCTTGCATATTATTTTTGGTTCCATCTCTTTTTTTTTATTGGATATGACTTGCTTTTTAATAGGCTCATTTTTATATAAGATCTAATTTTATCAGATATTATATTATTTGTGTTTCATATTGGCATGTTATTTTAAAAGTACCTCCATTTCAGAAAAATGTGTCAGGTTCATTTAAGCGTATTTTATTTTAAGTAAACACAAAATCAGTAATGGCCTATTTACTTTTTAATACTCATTCCTGGTCTTATTGTGTACGATTCATCAGTGCATATTAACCACTGCAATGAATACATTTGGCTTTTTAAATCAGAATGTGAGTTCCTCTTAAACGATCTTAGTCTGTGTAAGCTATTGGATAATGCTAACAAGTAACCAAATAGCTATTTAGGCACTGAAGTACTTCTTTTTGTGCTACAGATGTTTGTTTTAACAATTCACAGGGAGAAAAAATGGGTGACGGTTGGTGACACTTCACTGCGTATCTTCAAATGGGTTCCAGTGGCTGAACCAAAGTCAGACAACGTAAGTGTTCAGCTGTGTGACGACAGTGCATTCTTTTCTTTTTATGAAGTTGTAGTTCATTAATATCCTGTCTGACTTCTGAACAGAAGAACAAAAAGAAGAAGGGCAGAGAGGAGAAATATGGATCGGAGGTGACAACTCCAGAGAACAGTTCCTCTCCGGGAATGATGGACATGCACGGTCAGTCTCTTAACTGTGCTGAGATTTTAACAGTATTGACTTGTAAATGACAAGCTGCGGTTTCCCTTATAGATGAGAACAGTAATCAGAGTTCAATAGCTGATTCTTCTCCAGTCAAGATGGAGAACAGCTGTAGCACGAGCCCGACACCAGAGGCCACTGCTGCTGCTCACACTGATGGAAACAAGTGCAAGACAGAACATACGCCATCCCCTGACAAAGGTACGAAATGCCACTCTGATCACATGAATAAATTTCATGTTTACACAAAAAAAGTCTGGAAGGAATAATTCACCCAAAAATAAAAAGTTGCTTTAAATATACTCACTTCCAGGCCATCCAAGATGTATACAGGTGCTGGTCATATAATTAGAATATCATCAAAAAGTTGACTTATTTCACTAATTCCATTCAAAAAGTGAAACTTGTATAATGTATACATTCATTCCACACAGACTGATATATTTCAAGTGTTTATTTCTTTTAATTTTGATGATTATAACTGACAACTAATGAAAACCCCAAATTCAGTATCTCAGAAAATTAGAATATTACTTAAGACCAATACAAAGAAAGGATTTTTAGAAATCTTGGCCAACTGAAAAGTATGAGCATGAAAAGCATGAGCATGTACAGCACTCAATACTTAGTTGGGGCTCCTTTTGCCTGGTGCAGCAATGCGGCGTGGCATGGAGTCGATCAGTCTGTGGCACTGCTCAGGTGTTATGAGAGCCCAGGTTGCTCTGATAGTGGCCTTCAGCTCTTCTGCATTGTTGGGTCTGGCATATTGCATCTTCCTCTTCACAATACCTCATAGATTTTCTATGGGGTTAAGGTCAGGCGAGTTTGCTGGCCAATTAAGAACAGGGATACCATGGTCCTTAAACCAGGTACTGGTAGCTTTGGCACTGTGTGCAGGTGCCAAGTCCTGTTGGAAAATGAAATCTGCATCTCCATAAAGTTGGTCAGCAGCAGGAAGCATGAAGTGCTCCAAAACTTCCTGGTATACGGCTGTGTTGACCTTGGACCTCAGAAAACACAGTGGACCAACACCAGCAGATGACATGGCACCCCAAACCATCACTGACTGTGGAAACTTTACACTGGACCTCAAGCAACGTGGATTCTGTGCCTCTCCTCTCTTCCTCCAGATTCTGGGACCCTGATTTCCAAAGGAAATGCAAAATTTACTTTCATCAGAGAACATAACTTTGGACCACTCAGCAGCAGTCCAGTCCTTTTTGTCTTTAGCCCAGGTGAGACGCTTCTGACACTGTCTGTTGTTCAAGAGTGGCTTGACACAAGGAATGCGACAGCTGAAACCCATGTCTTGCATACGTCTGTGCGTAGTGGTTCTTGAAGCACTGACTCCAGCTGCAGTCCACTCTTTGTGAATCTCCCCCACATTTTTGAATGGGTTTTGTTTCACAATCCTCTCCAGGGTGCGGTTATCCCTATTGCTTGTACACTTTTTTTCCTACCACATCTTTTCCTTCCTTCGCCTCTCTGTTAATGTGCTTGGACACAGAGCTCTGTGAACAGCCAGCCTTTTTTGCAATGACCTTTTGTGTCTTGCCCTCCTTGTGCAAGGTGTCAATGGTCGTCTTTTGGACAACTGTCAAGTCAGCAGTCTTCCCCATGATTGTGTAGCCTACAGAACTAGACTGAGAGACCATTTAAAGGCCTTTGCAGGTGTTTTGAGTTAATTAGCTGATTAGAGTGTGGCACCAGGTGTCTTCAATATTGAACCTTTTCACAATATTCAAATTTTCTGAGATACTGAATTTGGGGTTTTCATTAGTTGTCAGTTATAATCATCAGAATTAAAAGAAATAAACACTTGAAATATATCAGTCTGTGTGGAATGAATGTATACATTATACAAGTTTCACTTTTTGAATGGAATTAGTGAAATAAATCAACTTTTTGATGATATTCTAATTATATGACCAGCACCTGTAGATGAATTTGTTTCTTCATGGGAACAAATTTAGCATTACAGCACTTGCTCACCAATGGATCCTCTGCAGTGAATGGGTGCCGTCAGAATGAGAGTCCAAACAGCTGATAAAAACATCACAATAATCCACAAGTAATCCACACCACTCCAGTCCATCAGTTAACATCTTGTGAAGTGAAAAGCTGCATGTTTGTAATAAACAAATCCATCATTAATGCGTTTTAACTGGCATTAATGCCAGAATACACGTCCAGTATCCATAATGTTGATTTCTCTAGTGAAAAAGTCCATCTCCTGTTGTCCTCTCACTTCAAAATCCACCCACAAATTTGTTTAGAACTGTTTTGGACTGATTTCTCTTGTAAACGGTGCTTGATCTGTGCATATTTCTCTCCTGATTCAGACTAGACAACTTTTTCACTGGAGAATGCAATATTGTGGATAAGAGGATATTTTATCCAAAATTGATGGATTTGTTTATTACAAACATGCGGCTTTTTGTTTCACAAGATGTTAATTGATGGACTGGAGTGGTGTGGATTACTTGAGGATTATTGTGATGTTTTTATCAGCTGTTTGGACCCTGCACCCACTCACTGCAGAGGATCCACTGGTGAGCAAGTGATGCTAAATTTTTCCAAATCTGTTCCGACAAAGAAACAAACTCATCTACATCTTGGATGACCTGAGGGTGAGTACATTTTCATAGAGACAGTATTCAAAACACTGCATCTGAGATGTTCCAGCTGAAGGAAATGTGATGCATCACAATTGGATGAATCACAGTTGTGTTTTCTTTTTTACAGGGAATTGTAACTCCACCGCTTTAGAGACCTCAACAAGCAAAAAAGATACTCCTTTATCAGGGGAGAAGGAGTCCCCATCAGACACCTCGACAAACACTCAGGTAAAAGCATCACTTGCCTTCAAATCAGAAGAAAATAATCAAGGCTGGGAAGGACTTGAGGGTGAGAAAACGTTTTGCTTTTTGTGTTTTATTAGGAAAGTGAAGATGGTTCCCCACTTACAAAGAAAAGTAAAGTGGAATCATCTTCTCAGGACTTAGATAACTAAAGCTGACTAGTTTGCTCCCACGTTTCAAACATGTCACTGTCACAAACCAATGAGGAAACGCAACCCACTTGACAAACCATTCCTGATCTTCAAGTACAGCTTCACCTTCTTCTTCATCTTCTCACCTGGAGCGAACGTTTGCAGACGTCACTGTGCCGGTGAGCCGAGGTTGACGGCAAACACTGACCTGATCCTGTGAGAAACCTGCAGCCTTGCTCCATCCAATTCATACACGATATACAGCGTTAGTTTAACAGTAATGAGAGTGAATGCACTCCATTGATTTGTCAAGATAAAAGATGGATTTGCTGCTGTGATCCTCTTTGTTTTAAGTATTTTATTATTTAATTAAATGACTCTGCTAGTTGTTTTTCTAACTATAGTGCAGGTGTTTGGTTTGTTCATAGATACTGGTTTGTGTGCCTTCTGGCACCATGATGTGATATGAATTATTTTTTTTTTTAATTTGTGGCTTTTGTTTTTTAAAACTTTTCAAAGCATCACTGCTTTTTAGGGGGAAGAAGAATTTTTTTGTTACACGTCAAAATGACTCGATATATACCTCATTTCCAAACCAGCTGAGCTGGAATTTAATTCTTGATTGATGGATAATAAATCCAATTCACTGAACACAATCTGGCAGTTTTTAAATGATGTCATTTTCAACAATAAATCCACTCTGACTTCAATCTGATGTAGCAACGCACAAGGAACTCACAATGAAATACTCTAGATACATTGGGACCATGTTTTCTTGAAATGATTTTGTCTTGTAAAGGTTGATTAATTTTGGTTTTATTTATTTCATCATTAGTGCTTGTTTTTAGCATATTCAATTTGTTTTAATAAAAAATCTTAACTGAGTTGGTTATGACTAGCCTGTTTTTTGACTAACCTATATCTTTTACCTTAATGCCTTTTATGCTTTTTTTTTTTTAATCAACTAAAGATTAATAGCCCTGGTAACACAACACATTTTGTTTTGAAAAAACTAAGAATGTTTTATTCATATTTATTATATACGACAGACTTATTTTTCATATGGGTGATTCTATAGTTGGAGATACATTTGGCATTTCAGAAAGTTAAGAAAAAAAACTTCACTAACAGAAATTCTTTGCAGTATCTTATTGAAAACATATTCAATTTTAATAATTCAGTGCTTGCCAAACACAAATTGCTTCCTTTTTTTACTTTTAATGAAAAAATAGATGTCTTTATGGTATTGTTTGTCTACTCTGTTACGGACAAATTAGGCAATGTGTAGAAATAACAATAAATCATAACAGGAAAAATCTTTCTTGTTTCATTAGACAAACAGTCCTTACATTCCAACACATTCGAAACTGAGATAATATTTCACCTATGCATAAGTTAAAAATTAAAAAATACCTATGTCTTCACAGATCTTTCCACTTGGAGCAAGTATTATTCATCTGAATATGTATTCTATACAATATCCAGTAAAAAAAAAAAGAAATGTTGAAATATTATAAGGGTGCAACAATATCTCAATGTTTATGAGATTTTAAACAACAATTTTATTGTTTTTTGTGAAAATAGTTCATAAACAGAGTTGACCCTTTAAGTAACAGAATTGTAAAGTAACAGAATTGACAGAATTATCCGGTGGACTGTCAATTCTGTTACACTATTGTCAGCATTGTTACTCTACCTTGGTAACAGAGTTTGACGGTAACAGAATTGACTATTTTATTTTATTTTTGCCAAAAACTCCACTTGCAAGCATAAATGCTAAGAGCACCTGACACTAATGAAATCATGATTAAAAGCCCTTTAAATAACCCAATGTGTGATCAGTAATAAATTCTGTTTTCCTTTTGATATTGTGGTAACAGAGTTGACATTCTACAAAATAACTCTTGGTGTAAGAACATTTTAGATTAAAATAGAGAGCACTGCACACATACTTTTCAGTGCTTCAGATCTTATCAGTGAGGGAAAGTGACATCATTTCCTGCATTTTACACAGTTGTGGGAGATAATTCCACCAATTTAAAGGGAAAATATGGTACGGTAACAGTTGACAAGATTTATGGACAGATTTTCATAAGAAAAAAAGTTCATTTTTAAATATTTTAATGTTGTAGAATTAAGTAAATGACTATTTAGGGCTTTTATAAATAAAATGCATGAAATGAAATGAATGTAACATCTTATATCAGTTTCTGTGAAGATGTGAGCATTCCTACCAGGACTCATTTAACTTACAACAACGACAAACCATGGTTCACTGTAAAACTCAGACAGCTCCGTCAGGCCAAAGAAGATGCTTACAGGAAGGGGGACAAAGTCTTGTATAAACAGGCCAAATATACACTGGAAAAAAGAGATCAGAGTGGCAAAGAGGAATTATTCTGGAAAAACTAAGGATTCAGTTCACTTCCAGAGACTCAGCATCAGTGTGGAAATGTCTGAAAGACATCACCAACTACAAGACACCATCCCCCAGCACTGTGGAGAATCAACAACTGGCAGACGATCTGAATGAGTTCTGTTGCAGGTTTGAAAAAACACCCCACACAACCATTAACACCTCCTGCAACCGCCCTCTCCCCCACACCTGCACTTCAGATCATTGAAGATGACGTGCGCCAGGTCTTCCGGAAGCAGAAAAGGAAAAAAGCACCAGGCCCAGATTGTGTTACGCCAGCCTGTCTGAAATCCTGTGCTGACCAGCTGGCCCCCATCTTCACACAGATCTTCAACAGATCACTGGTGCTGTGCGAAGTCCGTTCATGCTTCAGACGCTCCACCATCATCCCCATCCCGAAGAAACCCAAAATTACAGGACTAAATGACTACAGACCTGTGGCTCTAACGTCTGTGGTCATGAAGTCATTTGAAAAACTGGTGCTGGCCTACCTGAAGGACATTACTGGACCCTTGCTGGATGCTTTTCAGTTTGCCTACAGAGCAAACGGGTCTGTAGATGATGCAGTCAGTATTGGACTGCATTATGTTCTGCAACATCTAGACAGACCAGGGACTTATGTGAGGAACCTGTTTGTGGACTTCAGCTCGGCTTTTAACACTATCATCCCAAACCTCCTCCTGCCCAAATTAACTCAGCTCTCCGTGCCCACCTCCACCTGTCAGTGGATCACCAGCTTCCTGACAGACAGGCAGCAGCTAGTGAGGCTGGGAAAATTCACATCCAACAGACGCACCATCAGCACTGGAGCTCCTCAGGCCTGTGTTCTCTCCCCACTGCTCTTCTCCCTCTACACGAATGACTGCACATCTAAAGACCCCTCTGTCAAGCTCCTGAAGTTTGCAGACGACACCACACTCATTGGCCTCATTCAAGATGGTGACGAGTCTGCTTACAGACAGGAGGTTAAGGAGCTGGCCGTCTGGTGCAGTCTTAACAACCTCGAGCTGAACACGCTCAAAAGACAGGAGAAACCCCCCTGCTCTTCCCCCACTCACCATCATGGACAGCACTGTGGCTGCAGTGGAGTTCCTGGGAACCACCATCTCTCAGGACCTGAAGTGGGACACTCACATTGACTCCATTGCTAAAAAGGCACAGCAGAGGTTGTACTTCCTTTGTCAGCTGAGGAAGTTCAACCTGCCACAGGAGCTGCTGAAGCAGTTCTACTCTGCCATCACTGAATCTGTTCTCTGCACTTCTATAACTGTCTGGTTCAGCTCAGCTACCAAATCTGACCTCAGAAGACTACAGAGGGTATTCCGGACTGCTGAGCGAATCATTGGTACAACCCTCCCCACTCTCCAAGAACTGTACTTATCCAGAGTGAGCAAAAGGGCTGGCAAAATCACTCTGGACCCCTCACATCCAGCACACTCCCTCTTTGAACTGTTGCCATCTGGTCGACGCTACAGAGCTCTGAGCACCAGAACGACCAGGCACAGGAACAGTTTCTTCCCTCAGGCAATCCATCTCATGAACACTTGACAATAACGTGGAACACACAACACTATTTATACACTTATTTATCCAACACACATACTTAGCCTATATTTCGAATCTGCACATAATATTCCTGTACATACAAAACTGTCTATTGTAATATACCTGTACATACAATTGTCAATTTGTATATTGTTATTCCCTATTTACTTGTTCTATTTTTATTCTTTTATCTGTGTTTTTGTCCTGTCATTGTCACTCTGTTGCACTGTGGAAGGTTCTGTCACGAAAACAAATTCCTCATATGTGTAAACATACCTGGCAATAGCTCTTTCTGATTCTGATCTGATTCTGAATGAAATATTACCAAAAAAAAAAAAGCACAATAAAATATTTTGATTACACAATGATACATAATGGAAAAAATACACTGACTAATTCGGACAACTAAAAATCGTGATTTTCAGCTATTTACGACACTTTTTAAATAAATTATTATATTGTTATGGACTGTAACGTCTTTAATTCATAACAAGGAGTAACAAATTAGTAAAATAATTAAAAATATAACCATTTGAAAAAAAGAAGAAAAAATAATGACTTCGGACATCAAATGTACCTGCATATAGAATCACCCATATATTTACACGATGTTGAAGAAATATTATGGCATTGTTAGCACGTACGCCCCCTAACGACACTTAACCGCATTACCACGTGCAAACTACTTGCAAATTGTGCAGAAATGTTTTTGATACGAACACAATTTAAAGCGTTCACCAAAAACATGAGTATTAGAAAGTAAAAGAGAGGGATAGAGATCAAATATAAGACTTTCTTCACCACAACTAAGAATTCAAATTACAGCGAGGCAGTAACGTATGATTCTTAACCAACCTTTAGCCTACCTGATGTATTACCTGCAGTTAACCTACAGCTAAACGTTATAACATTTATAACATTACTCTCATATGATTTTCGTTTACTTTTTAAGAGTTTGTTGATGTAATTCGTCGTTAAGTATCTTACCTCAGATCTGGCGTTCAAACTTCCTGCGCGCGCTTTTCATTCACTCCAACGGTTTTTTATTTTTATTGTCTCGCGAGCTCTTTCAACAACTCTCTGCCATTCACAAAATGAAATCATGAGAATTATAATTTATTTGATAAACTTTTTTCTGTCATGGTAAATTCCCCTTTTTTATATAAAAGGGACATTTATAATGTCACTTGTATTTTGGTAATAAACATAGCCTACACTTCTAATTAGCAAATAACACTAATTATCCTAATTAGGTTAGCAAAAAGCGTCAAATTCACATTAAAGATGCTATTTTTGTTATTATTTTATGTGGAGTTCAGAATTTTTTGTCTTATCAGGCTGCATTTTTAAGGGACATGAATTATTGATATTATAGTAGTAGATATAGTATATATAATACAGTAGATATTATAGGCCCCTTCTGTTTTATTTAGGACTTTGTGATGGGATCTGTTGACCATCCTTGCGTGAAATTGAGAGACTATGAGAGCAGAGTTTCAGACTTTGACTATAAGCACAGTTCTAAAACTTTCAAATATAAATTTAGATAAAAGATCACGACTGAAAATCATTCAGTGATGAACGAAGTGGATTTATTATGTAATAATTGTATAAAATTGATCACACCAGTGACTTCTAAATTGTGGCTAGAACTGTCCTTATGACGTTCATGAAATGTTTGTCACATGTTTAAAAGGTTTTCACAAAAACAGAGTCGGAATCGATATGTAGTCGGTGCAATATATCCAGACAACGATACAAGAAAAATCTGTTCAATGTTTGTATTGAGTTCAAGTGAATATACAGTACATGAAACAGTACAATAGTTAAAGACTGTCACAATATTTCAGTAGAAACAGACCATATATTTGCAATTAATGCAAAATTTTCTGATCAAATTCATTTAAACAAAAGGGGAATAATCATGAATATTATACATATTTAATATAATCTTGTGCACCATTTCATTGGAGGTTACCAATTCTAACACTTGCAGTTTATTAGATTGCTAAATAAACTGTTAATATTACATCAGTAATAAGATACAATATGATCTTGTGCTTAAAAATTGTGCTTTAGTAAAGGTCTGTTCACACCAAGTTTGAGGTGACTAAAATACATGGAATTATAAAATATTTGGAAACCATTTTTTGCACCAAAACTATTCTGCACTGTATTTTGTTGCAGAATTTTCTTCAATCTCTGGAAAAAAAAGTCTGGATACCTGAAGTAACTGCTCTGCATTTTAAATAAATCAATCTCGAATCCATACTCAGAAAAGGTTTAACCTTAAAATATTGCCATGCATTTAATATTGTGCCAAAAATTTGGACTTGGTGTGAATAGGCTTGAAATCTACAGGACATACCATCAAAATACACATAAAAAGCCATTCATATGACAATATTATAACTATATGTCTGACATTTAACAGTAAAAATAACAACTTAGTTCCAAACAATGGCAGTTAAAACTCATGTGCTGTATACATTTAAAGTGAGAAGTGCAATAAGTTAATAATGGTTAGCTTCAGCTTTGTTTGGTGCACTGGTTGTACTGTTTGTGTCTGTGATAACAGTCCATTACAAGTTTTTAAGCTGAAGTGTTTAATTTAGCTTTATTAAAATAACTTCATTAAAATCTTCTATCCTGGTTTAGTATGCAGAGACAACAATAAGTAAACCATTCGTAGGGCGAATTACTGAAAAGTGCAACAAATGTGGCTATGTTTGGAATAGCATACTACCATACTACAGTATGTATACTGTGCATAGTATGTATTATTTCTGTATGCATAGAATACCTGGGTGAAGATGTGCGGTATACAATCAGATCCCATAATTCAATGTGCTTGACATGAGTCAATTTTGTGTGTAACGAATAAGCTGAAATTAATTTCTTAATCATCTTAATTTTTGTTGTTGCATAATGCGTACCGTTTCACATCTAAAAAAAATAGTGGGCAGTATTCAGTGAATACTGACTGGTGTGCAGTATGCAGTGTGCTAGTATACCAAACCAAACACAGCCTGCAGCTTTGTGGCACTTTCAAAACATTGCTGTTTGAGCATCCTGAAATGTCAACTTCTGACTCAACCAATGGGGTGAGTTTGGGGCGGAGCTACAATGCTAGAGAAACCTGTTTGGAAACAGTCATTATTAAGTCATTCTTTTTGCAATTCCCTTTTGTGCCACTAGAAATTACACACAGCAGCTTTAAATACACTGCAAAGTATCGCTAAACCGTTCCCAATTTTCTTGCTGGTAATTCGTCATTAGATCAATCCACACAGGACAGTGAAAAACTTACGAAAAACACAAAACAGTATTGGCAACACAGAAATATCTCTCGCCTTCATAACATTCAAATTCCATAAATGCAGCATACCTTAGCCTTCATTTGGGCGGATTTGTTTAGGGAATGTACAAGAGGTTCGAATGTATATATGCTGTGTACAAAAATAGCGTATCATCTGGTCAAAAGCGATCTGTGCATAGCCTGCTCACAGGCCGAGGGGTTGAGGGGAAGTTCAGAAGGTTTGGTCATCGTTGCAAGAGTCTGTCCAGTGACCGAATGCCTCGCAGATGTCGCAGTATGGTCGTTCGCCGCTGCGGCTCCCGTGGTACGTGGTGTGCGGAGGCGAGTCTGGGGATTGCGTTTGCGTGGGACAGTCCTCCGTGTCGTGCAGGTCGAAGCAGTCGCAAATGTCGCAGAAAACACGTGGTGGGGCTTTCTTCTTCTTTTTGACCTCACCAAGACTTGAGAGAAAGAGGATAAAAATGGTATTCTTCGTAAACCCTTTGTGAAGAATAACAGTAATAGCAACGAAGATGCAAGTAGTCCAATGCATGACCATGTGCCAGGGTTATTATAGTTAACAGAAATTATAAAAAAAAATGGCTTGAAATAAATGTTAACTGAAATAAAAATTTGTATATTTGAATATAAAAAAAAATAAGCGAGACATTTTTCATTTATTTAGTTTAACTTGATGTACTAAAACTGAAATAAAAATGACTAAAAAATGTAGACATTTAAAAAAATTATAGTAATGACATAAAGACCCAACAAACTAACTAAACTTAAAATTAAAATGGAAAATATAAATAAAAACTAATTCAAAATAATAAGAAAAAATATAACAGTATCTGCCAGACCAAAAAATAAAAAATAAAAATACGATGTCATGATGTCAAAACTCAGTCGGACTCACCCATCATTTTCGTCATTTCCATTGAACTCGGTCAACGCCATTTTCTTCAGCTTCACCTTTAGTTCTTCATTCTTCCTCTGGAGGTCCACAATGACTGAGTTCAGGAAGTTGATCTGATCCATGCAGGAAAACATGGCACAATTTAGAAATGTACACATTATATCTTAAAACCATTACCACATATAGAGCAGAAGAATTTTACCTGTCCCTCAGCAAACTCTTTCTCTTCTCTCAGTTGGCCAATAGCAACATCACCTACAGGTGAGACAAACAAAAAGTAATTCAGGTCAGTGTTAAATGTCTATGTTGGAACTGTATATAAGTTAAAGGAACACTCCACTTTTTTTGGAAATAGGCTCATTTTACACCTCCCCTAGAGTTAAACAGTTGAGTTTTACCGTTTTTGAATCCATTCAGCCGATCTCCAGGTCTGGCGGCAGCACTTTTAGCTTAGCTTAGCATAGATCATTGAATCGGATTAGACCATTAGCATTTGGTCATCAAAAATGACCAAAGAGTTTCGATATTTTTCCTATTTAAAGCTTGACTCTTCTGTAGTTACATCGTGTACTAAGACCGATGGAAAATGAAAAGTTGCAATATTCTAGGCCGATGTGGCTAGGAACTATACTCTCATTCCGGCGTAATAATCAAGGAACTTTGCTGCCGTGCCATGGGTGCAGCAGGCGCAATGATATGACGCAGCGCCTGAAAGTAGTCCCTAGGCTATATCATAGGCTACTGAGCTGGGGACTACTTTCAGGCGCTGCGTCATATCATTCATTTTTCATACTGCAAATGGACATAAAAATAGTAGTACTGTATGTTTTTTTGCTCATACTACTTTTATTTCCATTGTAACAAAAGAGCTAAACAGACAACAGACACTGAGCAAGAGACTTTTTCAAAATATTACAAAATCTTACCCCAAACTTTTAAATGATGAATTAAATGTGAATTAAAGTAGCTGGCAATATAGAGTATACAGTACAGAATGCAATATGCTGTCATTCCATTCCAAATATAAATACGCTGACAGACCTGAAGTGACTTCCTCTCCATTCCTTGTCTGCCGGCCCTCCAGCTTTTGCTCCAGGCTGTTCACTCGGCTCTGCAGCTGGGCTTTGTCCCTCTCTAGAGACGTCACGGCTGACTGGAGCGTCTTGGCCATTGCATTTTCCACACGAAGCACTGCGATCTGGAATTACAATTTTTTACCATTATCTGACAATATGAAGTACCAACAATACAGAGTACAAAGTTTTATATAAAAAGAAAAAAAAAACAGGAACAACTGCTTTTGACAAGAATGTTTTGATATGACTTTAATCTACTAAAAGCATTCTTCTATATAAGACAAATTCAGTCATAGTCCACAGTGAATAAAACATACTTTGAAGAATGATCCAGAAGTTTAGTAAGACTTCAGAAACCCAAGAGTCAAAGTTCTTACCTCATTTCGTAGTGTCTCTAGCTCTTTGTCTTTAGTGGACATCATTGTATTGGAGTTCTCCCTGTGAGGACAGACGAGAGTTCACTGTAACTGGTTGGATGTACAGTCATGTTACAAAAGCCATATGCACTCTGAGAACATGCATAACATCATCTCTCAATGGAGCGCTGAAGATTAAAAGCTTACAGAAAAACATGAAAAAAATGAACAGACATCCAGTGGGACTGTGCAGTATTTTTAGGGTGAAGGAAAACAATAGATCTGAAGCCAAAAGATTTTTTTATTTGAGCTTTTTGACTAAACAGCAGTCATGGAACAGATCATCTCTCTAGAAGTGGTAATCTTGGTGTATCTTAAAACACTGTTCTGTAAAGAACGTGTACTGACAAGCTTTTTTGAAAGCCTTCATTTCCCATGAGATGAAACTACATTCAAAGCCTCCAGAGTGCATGTGATCTCAAATCCAGCTCTCATTTGAACAATTACTAAGACAGAGCTCCATTAAGCACCATCAAAAGCATCTGTGACATGCTGTTTATAACCACAGATAATAAATTCGATTTTGAAAGCTTGTGAAGAAATTTAAAGAAATAGTGCATCCAAATATGAACATTTGCTGACAATCTACTAACCCTCAGGCCATCCAAGATGTAAATGAGTTTGTTTCTTCATGGGAACAGATTTGGAGAAATTTAGCATTACATCACTTGCTCACCAATGGATCCTCTGCAGTGAATGGGTGCCGTCAGAATGAGAGTCCAAACAGCTGATAAAAACATCACAATAATCCACAAGTAATCCACACCACTCCAGTTCATCAGTTAACATCTTGTGAAACAAAAAACTGCACGTTTGTAATAAACAAATCCATAAATTTTGGATAAAACATCCTCTTATCCACAATATTGCTTTCTCCAGTGAAAAAGTTGTCTAGTCTGAATCAGGAGAGAAATATGCACAGATCAAGCACCGTTTACAAGCCCAATCATTTCTAAAACAAATATGAGTGTGGATTTTGATGTGAGAGGACAACAGGAGATGCACTTTTTCACTGGAAAAAGCGTTATTATGGATTATGGAGTATTTTGGCCTAAAGTGACGGTTAAAACACTTTAATGACGGAATTGTTTATTGCAAACATTCAGCTTTTCACCTCACAGGATGTTAATTGATGGACTGGAGTGGTGGGGATTACTTGTGGATTATTGTGATGTTTTTATCAGCTGTTTGGACTCTCATTCTGACGGCACCCATTCACTGCAGAGGATCCATTGGTGAGCAAGTGATGAAATGCTCCATTTCTTCAAATCTCTTCTGATGAGGAAACGAACTCATCTACATCCTGGATGACCTGAGGGGGAGTAAGCTTTAAATTTTTACTTTTAAACCACACAGACTTCCACTTGAAGACTTCCGTCTTGATTTGATTGAATGAACTTAATACTGAGTCAAAGACATGCGCTTACCTCTCTGTAATCTCCAGCTGGCTAGTCAGAGCTTTGCTGCCAAGCTGCCAAAAAACACACGATACATGTTAACTCAATCCTTCAAACTGACAGAGAACGTCACAAAGCAACATTTCAGAAGAGCCGACAGGAAACATCTAAGGAGAGACGCAGACAGATAAACACCTTCTGCTGCATGTGGACGTCCAACTCCTGAGCCAATGTCCCTTTCTCGTCCTGGAGCGACACCTGCCTCTGAGACTTCTGACTGGCTGACAGTTTTAGCTCCTCACTACACAGACAGAGAGATAAGGAGAGAGTTAATGCCTATACTATCATATAGGTCTAGCATACTCACGTACTAGTATTTTGCAGTATGTGAATTTTCTGTGTGAATTTAACACCTGGATGACTGACACTACCATTCAATGTTTGTGATCAGTAAGTTTTTTTTTTTATTCATCAAGGACACATTCAATTGATCAACAGTGGCAGAAAAATAATTTATATTACAAAAAACTTTTGATTCAAATAGATAGAAAAAACAAAAAAACTATCTATTCATCAATGAATTCTCAAGAAAATGTATCACAGTTCTCACTAAAAAAAATTAAGCAGCACAACTGTTTTCATTTATAATGATAAGAAATGTTCCTTAAGCAGCAGATCAGCATATTAGAATGATTTCTGAAGGATCATGTGACACTGCTGGAGTAATGATGCTGAAAATTCAGCTTTGCATCACAGGGATAAACTACATTTTAACATATATTCAAATAGAAAACGGTTATTTTAAATTGTAATAATATTTCACAATTTTACTGATTTTTTAAAAAATTTTGCATCAAATAAATGAAACATTAGTGAGCAAAAGAGACTTCTTTCAAAAACACAGAAAAAATCTTACTGAGCCCAAACATTTGAACAGTAATGTACTGCATTTATGTGCAGCATACCAGAGTCCACTGTGTGGAACACTGTTCCCACAATGCAATGCACTCAACTTGACTTTCTATTTCATATATTTAAAAAAAAAACTGGAATAAATATATCACTTCCAGTTAATTTGTCATAGTTAATTTGAACATTTAGTTAATCTGGTCAAGATTAAAATTCTAAATAAACATATTTCACAGTGATTTTCATGTTCTTTTTGATGGCCCTCAACACATCAATCCACCCTGGTGTCAATCCTGTTATCCTTTTCTATTTTCCTCTCTAGGCAATGCATCATGTTTAATATATCATCTTTCCTTTCCATCACGATCCGTCAGCCGTTAAGACATTTCAAAGACCAAGCACTTGACAAATAACAGCATCTGGTTACAAAAAGCGGTTGTAAAAACGTGAGCTCCAAAAAAAAGAAAAAATAATTCAGAAAGGTCACCGTCATCCTCCTCATGTGTAACGAATGAGCCAGTCTATTTTTACCCAGGGTGCATTATGATGCAGGAATAAATCAAATCATGCACGCTCAAAACTCAAGCAGAAAATCAAGGTGAAGTCTCTGAATTATAAGAACAAATGCACCGTCGAAAAACTACAAGCTAAAAGAGCCTCACAAATTCAAAAAGAATATGCTGTGTTTAATAAAGCATAACATCTTTTTTCCATAAAGAAAAGAATACCAAAAAAAATACAATATTATAAGCTTCACCATGATACATATTCATGAGCGTCAGAAGATCAACAGAGTGTTATGAAAGGAACTTCGTCGGATCTCACGTGGAGTCGAGACCATTAGACAGGCGGAAAACAGCAGCTGTAGCTGGAAAGACGCGGTTACGTAAAACTCCCTGGAGGAGAGAAGCTCACATCTGAAACGTTGGGCTACGAATATCTTCAGCGCAAGAGTTCAAAAGAGGCTCCACGCGGGTACCTGCTTGCATCACTGGAGCCATCACTCGCTGGACGTGTGTGTCGGATCAGCTCGAGTTCTAAAGCATCTTCTTTGAGCATCAATTTAGAGTCAACATGAATTCAGAATGGACCCCACTAAATTTTACACCACCAGAAATGTTCATTGTGGTTGTAAAAGCATTTTGAGCTAAATGTTTCTGCTTAAATGCTTAAAATTTATTTTGCAAACAGATTTATTGCAAAATAATCTGTTTAAATAAACTGTTTAAATATGAAAAGTGAAACAGTTTGAGAAGAATTTTTGGATTTTATTTATTTTTGACATATTTATATATTATCCCTCTTATTTTTCCAATTCATAAAATCAGGTTCTGCCCTACATTTTTTTTCTTATTGATTATCCTGAATGTGAAATGCTGCAAGCGAGATTAAAAAGCTCTCGTGTCAGAACATGTGTATTATGGTTGTTATTCAAAAATTTTGAGCTAGAGTAATTCTGCAAATTTTGCAAACAAAAACGAAAAAACAAAATAAAAAAAAAACTGAATATAAACATTTTCAAAATTAAAAAAGGCAAAAAAAGAGCAATTTTATTGCAAATAAATTGTGCTTAAATATGAAAAGTGAAACATTTTATTAAATTTTTTTTTAGGTATTTTAAATATTTTTCCCTTTAGCGAGTCTCACCAAACCCTCTTATTTTCCAAACACTTTCATATAGAGACACTTTTCACCATCCAATCGATTACTGGTGGATCAAATCAGGTTCTGCCCTGTATTTTTCTTATTGATTATCCTGAATGTGAAACGCTGCAAGCCAAATTCCAACTCTTATTGCATGTGAGCACAACCGCTCAGCGTGTCAAGAATGTGTATTGTTGTTATTCACACATTTTGAGCTAAATGTTTGTTTAAATGCTTAAAATTAATTTCGCAAACAAATTAAAAAAAGATTAAAAAATGTAATTAAATAATTCAACTGCTAAATAAATATGAAATATTTGAATTGCAATTTTTAGAATTGATTTATTCTTTTTTCAGCAGATGTCACCAAACCCTCATATTAAAAATATCAAAAGCTTTCATATAGAGACACTTTTCATTATCCAGTCAATTCCTGATATATAAAATCAGGTTCTGCCCTACATTTTTTCCTTATTGATTATCCTGAATGCTGCGAGCCAGATTCAAACTCATATCGCCCACATGAGGACAACAGCTCAATATGTCAGAACACGCACATTGTTCTTATTCAGAAATCAAAGCTGTTGTGACCATGTGGACTTGTGATTTCATTCTGTGACTCACAGATCTAATTTAATCACCACAATGACACCAACATGGTACTTAACTGACTAATTAAGATCAAGATCCTTTATAGCTCCAACTAAGCAGACAATTAATGTAATAAGATGCAGTTGAAAGACGTTAAATTAACGCTTATTTGTTGCAGCTGTTGTTCAGTGGTCAACAAATGTGAACTAATACATGTGAGGCTGAATCATGCCACTTCCTCTCCTTGCTATTATTTCCAGTCCTCTCACTACTATCACTATCCATGAAAGTGTCAAAAAGTCCTAAATAAATAATGAAACAGTCAATGAAGAGAAAATGCAAGGGTGCATGTCAGCAGGACACTCACATTTCTTTGCGGAGGCTGTCGATGTTCTGCGTTTCTGAACTCAGCTGCTCCTGATACTGAGAGTTCTGCTGCTTCAGGGCCTCAAGCTGGTGGATGAGATAAAAGACAAATAAATCCAGTGAAAGTGAGAGATTTTAGGAAAAATGGTTTTGGACAAAACGTAGTGGGGTGAATGTCTTGAAAGCTTTCAAGAACATGTATTTTGCTTAAAGAAAATCACAAATATTTAAGGAACATCATATATTTTCTTGCATTCTTAAATTATTTTAAAAATAATTGAGCAAACTTTGCTTCAAATTATCATTACTACAAAAAAATGAAAAATCTCATTTTCTTAACTGCAATATAAAAAAAATAATTGTTGTTATTATTATTAAATAATATTCTCATTTACACAAAATATCTTTATTACAGTATTTTTTTTAAAAAATATAAGTAAAATACAAACAAAAATTTTTGTTGGGAAAGCAGCGTTGTTATTGTTGATGAAATAAATAAATAAATAAATAAATATTAGATAAAAAACTTAAATGAAAAGAAATGTACTAACTGAAATAAAATGTTTAAGTTGAAGTACAAAAATTACTAAAACTATAAAATAATTAACAAATTAATAAAAATTAAAGCTAAACAGTTTTAAAAAAAATGACAAAAGCACATAAAATTACTAAAACCTACAATAAAATAAAAAAAATTGAAAAGATTATTAAATATGAACAAATACTATAACAGTATATAAATCATACTGAAATAACGCTGGGGAAAGCATTAAATTGCCATGAAAATAATAATGTGATTATGCACAAAGGTGTTCGTGGTGTTTTTCTGTCTTTTTAACATGCAAAATTGTAAAATCAGACACCTCTCCTCAACTAGACACCCACTGAAGAGCAAATTATTTCTGTTATTAAAAAAAGCTGCTAGAGTTAGAGTTTGGAACAAATACCTACATCCAAGCATAAGTAATAGTATTAGTGATGCTTGCATTAGCAAACATCCTGTGTTTAGTACAATCAATGAGAGCAGAGAAGATAAATCACATTTAGGAGTAATGCATACACAACAAATATTTAGAAAAGGCATGTCAGACCATCACATCTGGTGAAGTCAGATTACTGTTCCCACAAGACCCATAATTCAATCCCATCACACTTGTGCTGGCTCATTGTAACTAACTGGTCTGCATCAGACTGAAGCATTAATTACACTCTTCAGCACAAACGCCCACAACTGGCCGAGCCGATAATTAATATCATCTACATGCCAAGAATCAACATCAATGTTTTATTATGAATCCGCAGAGATTTGACTGTGAGTGATTCAGTGTTTACATTCAGAACGCCTGAGAGAATCCATCATGATGAAGGAATTACACTGTCATCAATGAATGAAATGTCATCAAACAACCACTTCAAGCATTCTTCAACTCAAAGTCCACGGCTTAACATCTCCACTACTCACAGAAATAATACGCAAGAGATATAGTGACAAAGTATTTTCTTTCCTTTTATACATAATAAAATCTCCATGTTATTTGTAACATCTGATATTCTTCTCAAATTTCTCCTATAAGCCTAACAAAACTATTGTAATTTTTCAGATGGAGAATTTAATTTAATGCATTGATTAAATTATAGCATCTGAGGGAGTTTTTTGGTTATAAAATCATGCACATAGTTCCTGAAAATAAATATCTACATTGCTCACAGTACTTCTACATAATGGTAGTATTTGTTGTACTTACTTTTCTGCTCATTTACACGTCCTTACTACAGTATTTTTCTAAAATATCAGTAAACTATCCAGTAATTTTTGGGAAAAGCAATGTTGTTATTGTTAACCAAATCTAAAACTAAAATAATAAAAAATGTTTTCGTTACTTGAAATAAACCTGAAATTAAATATAAATAGTAGATGAAAAACTTATATAATAAAAAAAACTAATTGATTAACACTAAAAATGAATAAATTATCGTATTTATTCAGATGGGGAATTTATTTTAATGTCTTGACTGAATTCAAGTATCTGAGGGTGTTTTATGGTTATAAAACTGATTATAAAATCTTAAATTTGCTCCTAAAAATATACTCCAGGAGCTCAATATTTTAACTTAATAATTAAGTTAATTTGTGACACTGGCCAAAATTCTAAATAAATACATTAATACATAAATACATACATGGGGTCAAAAACATCAACAACAAACCAGGGCATCCAATCTATAATTATACACAATTCAAATGCAATCAGGCACCAAAACATGCAAGATACTAAAATTAACTTAAACTGGACAAAATAAACCCCTATATTATCCAGTTTTTCAATATCATCCTAACTCAATTCCAATATTTAAAAAAAAAAAAAAAAAATTCCTGAATACCAACATGGTCACGGATACATAGTATCATGCATCCCTACAAAGTCCACTACAGAAGAGCGACCTTTACCTGGCAGAGAGAGCTATAAACGCTGCCTGTGTAGTTCTGTTGGAGCGCTGTCACATCCATGCTGCTGTGTCTTTCCTGTTTTTCCAAACAAATGTGCCCTATCAATAATACATCCCCTTACAGCCCCCTGCAGCGAGAGAGAGGCATGAGCTCTCGCTCCGCTGGCGTTCCAGCACACGCTCACGTTTGCGCAAACACACGCTCTGAAAAGCATCACACAGGGCAGCTTCATTATGTAAGGACGACAAGCCCCGCCCCTCTCGACATCCCCCTGCTGTCCCCACCCCTCCTTCTGCTGTTCTCCGTCATCAATGCTCATTCATCCTGTATTAGCGGTTTCTACATGATGATACATGTTTGTCTCTGGTGTCATCTGAGAAATGAAAGTCCTTGCATGAGCAAAGCCTCTATTTCCTGTTCATTTAAACAGATTAAAGTGATTCTGAAGGATCATGTGACACTGAAGCCTGGAGTAATGATGCTGAAAATTCAGCTTTGCATTGCAGGAGTAAATTACATTTTTAAATGTATTCAAATAGAAAACAGCTATTTCAATTTGTAATAATATTTTACAAATTTCACAGTATTTTACTGCATTTCATATCAAATAAATGCAGCCTTGGTGAGCATATGCATGAAAATCTCTTACATATCTCAAACTTGAGCACAGTTGTGCATTTTTTTTTTTTAAACTGCAGCACAGGATGTGCAAGAGACTTCACTCCTTGAATGACACACAAAAAAAGAATGAAATTCAGGCTAACCTAAATTAGCTCTGCTTTTTTAAACCTTAAGGGGACAAAAGTCCAAAATGAGGTCACAATTATGTTGTCTTTTTCAATACAGAAACAAAAAATATATTTAAAGGGACAGTTCACCCAAAAATGTGCTATTTGATGTCTTTAAGTAAATCTCCTCTGTCATAACACACAAAGTTACTGTATGGCTCCAAAAGAGTCAAAGAAACTTGAGCATTCACCAAAACTTAATTTGTGCTCCATGAATCATATGGGTTTAGAACAACACTCTTAAATATAAAGGTTCCTTATTGGATGGTTAAACCGAAAAATTAATTTTCGGCCAAATATTTTCAGTTGCATCAATGCATCACATGCAAACACCCAATATCACCACAGACTGAACCAATAAGACCATCTGAACCACCGCAGGTCAGTTACTATAATACAGATCCTGAATCAAGCAAGACCCTTCGATTGAGAACCACTGACATAAGACGACCTGTTACTCTTTCACGCAGTCTTACTGTATGTAAAAAGCACAACTCCAGGAGGCAAGTCTCCTCTGATAAGTGCAGGCCGCTGGGGTGATTATGTAAGGCCACGTATGAGCGCACAGAACATGCTTTACATACAGGCTGCAGGCGGTCAGATGTAGAGGACTCATGCATGAATTAACAGTGCATCTGAACCATTATGTCAGTAACAGGACAGTTACACAGTGAAAAATCTCTGCATCTGTACATCCAAGATGTAGATGAGTTTGTTCCTTCATCAGAACAGATTTGGAGAAATGTAGCATTACATCACAGTCCATTAAATCAACACCTTGTGAAGCGAAATGCTGCGTGTTTGTAAAACAAATCCATCATTGAGGCATTTTAACTTTAAACCCTTGCTCCTGGCTAAAATATGAGTCATCTATCCATAATATTTGCTTTCTCCAGTTAAAAAGTAATCTCGTCTGAATCAGGAGAGAAATATGCACAGATCAAGCGACGGTTTAAAGTAAAAATTCCCCTGAAGATGGATTTGTTTCTTATAAACATGCAGCTTTTCACTTCACCTAAACTGATAGACTGGAGTGGTGGGGATTACTTGTGGATTATTGTCATGTTTTTATCAGCTGTTTGGACTCTCATTCTGACGGCACCCATTCACTGCAGAGGATCCATTAGTGACCGAGTGATGCAATACTAAATTTTTCCAAACATATTCCAAATTTTTATTTTTGGGTGAACTATTCCTTTAATGTCATGATTTTAAGAACAACTATTGTTATCCTAAATGAGCATTTTATTTAGCATTTTTAATGATGATTACTGATGTCTGCTAAGGTGAGCATAATGATCATAAAGTTATCAAAGGTTAGTTATTTGAACAAACTCCTAATACTAAGTATTAAACTTCATCACACATCGATGCTACTGTATGAACATGAATACCTCAAATCATGTGGTCAGTGAAGGAGATCCAGTGAGCAACCACCTAGCAACCACCCAGAGCACCCTAGCAACCACTCATGACACCCTAGCAACACGGAGGTGACTTTTGAACTGGTAGACACTAATTCAAATAACTGAATTAGTCACACCCTTCCAAGTCCTTTACAGACATCTGATACAAGCTGAAAGTAACCAGGAGTCACTGTTTATCTTTATGATATGAAGAGTAAAGCATATTTACCTCCTTTTGCAACTCCTTATTCCTCTTCGTCATCTGCTCCAGCTTTTCATCAGACTGTAAACTCTGTTTGAGTGAGAGAAAACCTCTGGTTACTCATGCCATTTCATCAACATGCTCAAATATAAACTAACATTTAAAAGTTTGGGGTTGGTAAGATTATTTTTCTTCTGCTCACCGAGGCTGCATGTATTTGATCAAAAACAGTAAAAACACCAATATTTTGAAATATGATTACAATTTAAAATAAGTGCTTACTATTTGAATATATTTTAAATTGTAATTTATTCCTGAGATGCAAAGCTGAATTTTCAGCATCATTACGCCAGTCTTTAGTGTTACATGATCCTTCGACCAACCTGGCAAGATTTTTAACATGGCAAAATACCAATTTCTCAGGAGTTATTGCTATTACTGTAAAATCATAATAAATAAATATGCAAACAGCTTCAAGCTGTGTAAAATAACTGAACTATGGCATTTCGGAAACTACAGTAAATACTGGTTAAAAGTTTGGAGTAATTAAGATTTTACTCTCTTCTGTTTACCAAGGCTGCATTTATTTGATCAAAAATAAAAAGTAAAAACAGTAATATTGTGAAATATTTTTGCAATTTAAATGAACTTAAATATGCTAAAATATATTGTAAAAAATTAATTTATTCCTGTGATTCCTGTGATTTTCAGCATCATTACTCCAATTTTCAGTGTCACATGATACTTCAGAAATCATTCTAATATACTACAAATAACATTAACATCTTAATCTTACATACCCCAAACTTTTGACCAATAGTCTATTAAACAGCAGGAGCTACTGGGCATATGTTGTCATTTGGTCACCTGGGTTTGGTCTTTGTAGCCTTTCAGTTCCACCACCTGCCGGTCCAGCTCAACACTCCTCTCTGTGATTCTGTTCAGCTCTCCTTCTGCTCGGCCCAACTTCTCCTTCAGCTCCTTCATCTGAAGCTCTCTTTCTTCACCCTTCGCCTGTTCCTGCTGCTGCCGGACGGCCACATCCCTCTGCAGGTCTTCTTTCTCCCTAGACACCTGATCCAGCTTCTCTCTCTGCATTTTCATGTTCCTTTCCATTTCTACTGCCAAACAGAAGTAGTCATAGAGGAGCTGATGCAGCAGTATTTGTGCTAATATGATCATTTTTCCCAAACTTTCTCACAAACTGGATTACTGAGCAAGGAAAAGTGTGCCGTTGTGAATTATGGTTCTGCTGGGAATGGCTGGTTTATCTCATGAGCACGCAAAAATGACATTGCAAAGCTGTTCACGCTGGCGCAGGTTCACATGTCAAGGATGCAAATATATAAAGGCTCAGATGCTTAACAGTAGTTATTGAGCATTTAGGTGCTTTTGATGAGTCGTGTTCTGCTTACCTTGCATGGCCAGTGTTGCTTTATTATTGTCCTCTGCTGCTGTGTCAAGTTTCTGCTTCTGAAATCAAACATGAAGAATTGGTACAACAGGTTGGCCAAAAGGAAAAGAAAAAAAAACAGGTTTACCTTGGTTTGTTTTATGTGCATTTTTAAAATATGCATTAGTTATTATGCAGACAAGGATCATTATTACTGTCTCTTGAGTATATTTTTCTGTATAAAAAATATTTGCTGCTTGAAAGTTTGTGCACCCTTATAAATATGACCCAAAACATCATCAGCTATTCATAAAAGTCCTGAAAGTAGACAAAAACAACCGAATCAAACAAGTGAGAGAAAAATATTTTCTTTGTCATTTATTTATTGAGAAATATGCTCCAGTGTTACATATCTGTGCGTTGCAAAAGTATGTGAATCTTTGCTTTCAGTATCTGGTGTGACCCCCTATTGCTGCAGTAACTGAAGGTAAAGTTTCTTGTAAATGCAGATCAGTCCTGCACAATAACATGTAGGAGTTTTAGCCCATTCCTCAGTACAGAACCACTTAAACTCTGTGATGTTGGTGGGTTTCCTCCTATGAACTGCTTGCTTCAGCTCCTTCCACAACATTTCAATTGGATTAAGGTCTGGACTTTGACTCAGCCATTCCAAAACATTAACTTTGTTCTTCTTTAACCATTCTTTGGTAGAATGACAATGTGTGCTTGGGGTTGTTGTCTTGCTGCATGACCCACGTTCTCTTGAGACTCTGCTCTTAAACAGATGTCCTGATGTTTTCCTTTAGAATTTGCTGGTATAATTCTGAATTCATTGTTCCATCAATGATGGCAGGCTGTCCTGGCCAAGATACTACCACCACCATGTTTTACAGATGGGATAAGATTCTTAAGCTGGAATGCGGTGTGTTCTTTTCTCCGAACATAATAGCTTCTCATTTAAACCAATAAGTTCTATTTTGGTTTCATCCATCCACTAAACCTTTCTCCAGTAGTCCTCTGGCTTGTCCACATGATCTTTAGCAAGCAGTTTTCTTTTTGGAGAGCAGTGGCTTTCTTCTTGCAACTCTGTCATGCACACCATGGTTGCTCAGTGTTCTCCTGATGGTGGGCTCATGGACATTAACATTATCCAATGTGAGAAAGGCCTTTAGTTGCTTAGAAGTTACCTTGGGGTCCTTTGCAACCTTGCAGACAATTACATGTCTTGCTTTTGGAGTGATCTTTGTTGGTTAACCACTTCTGGGGAGGGTAACAGTGGTCTTGAATTTACTCCTTTTTTTTGTATACAATCAGTCTGACTGTGGATTTGTGGAGTCCAAACTCTTTAGAGATGGTTTTGTAACCTTTTCTAGCCTGATGAGCAACATCAACTCTTTTTCCGAGGTCCTCAGTAATCTCCTTTGTTCGTGACATGATTCACTTCCACAAACATGATCAGACTTTGATAGATCCCTGTTCTTTGAATAAAACAGGTCACGTACTGACATTTGATAGTCATTGCACTGACTGAAAACACCTCTGCACAGATGGACTCTAATTTCACCTTTAAATTAACTGCTAATCCAAGAGATTCACATACTTTTGCCACTCACAGATATGCAATATTGGATCATTTTCCTGAATAAATAAATGACAATATATAATACAATAAATATTATTGTCTCATTTGATTGATTGGGTTCTCTTTGTCTACTTTCAGGACTTGTACGAAAATCTGATTATCTTTGGGTCATATATTTATGCAGAAATATAGAAAATTCTAAAGGGTTCACAAACTTTCCAGCAGCACTGTATGTACACACACATAGTGTAAAAAAGATTTTTCAAATTTGTAAAACAAAATTTATTAAAGTACATTTTATAAGAAAACACTATTTCAGTATTTCGAGTTTATTTCAACGCGTTAATTGTTTCTTTGTAATTATTTGTGAAATTTACTACCAATTTCTGAGTGAAAATTGTTTCCAGACCAATTTTTTCAATCTGTATATTTTTATCTATTTGTTTATATGGAACTTTTATATAAATGTGCTTGACTTTGCAAAATAACATTGTAATAAATGTTTATTGTGATAATGTTAATAAATTCAAGTATTAAACTAAAATAAAAAAAAAATACATAAAAATAAAAAAGAGCGCTTGGGTTTATTTTATAGATTTATTATTACCCATTTATTCCCATAGAAACTTCATATAAATGTGCTTTACTTTCATAATTGATAATTAGTGTGTTTAAATTCAAGTACTTTTATCACATTCCTATTGCCGCTTCACGTAAAGCCTAACCATACTTCTTAACCATAGTAAAAATCACTGTACTGTATGGCCTCTCATGACTTATTGGCTTAAAAGACAAGATCTTGTAATGACATAATACTTAATTTTAGAGAAATGTATGTATCCCCAGGCACATCTAAATAATTTAATAACATAAAAAGCAGTAATTAGATCACCATATCGGCTGGAGGGAGCCATTAGTACAGCACAAGAAACAGAAACCTTTAAAAATAAGTGCCATTATCATTATGTGAAATAAAAAACAGGCTTTTCAGGTTAGTAAATAAGCAGTATTAGTGTTGAATACCAGATCTTGCAGCTGCTGCTGGAGGGATGTTTTCTCTTGTTCAGAGGAGGCGAGTTTCTGCTGGAATAGGAGCAATTCCTTCTGTCTGTTCTCCAACTCAAAGTTCAGCTCCTTGATCTATAATAACATAGTGATCAATTCTTGTGATGCAGATGTTTTCTGGTGTACAATAACATGTCATAATGCATCTTGTTAAGGTGGATTTGAGGAGGGCGAACAGACCTTTTTGTCTTGTAATGGAGGTGAGGCTGATCCCGCAGTCTCAGCCCGGAGAGTTCTCAGCTGAAGATGCAGGTCGGAGACCTCCTTCTCCAGCTCCATGATCCTGGAGCGTTCGGACACTGTAGCCACCTACAGTGGGACAAGAGACTTCATCAACCACTTATGGTGACCAAAATGGGTGACTGAAGCCATGAAACGTAAACTAGATATTTTCTGCATAAGAAATCATTTTCTCATGAATTTAATTATCTAATCAAATTAGATCCATTTCAGATTCACATTATGGTCACATGGGAAAAAATTAATGAAAAATCATCATGCTAGGAAAACAGAAAAATAAATTTAGCACAAAATATATACTTTATTTTTTTTTTTAAAGGATTTTACAAAAATAAACAATACTTTTATTCAGTAAGACTGCATTAAAATTGATCAAAGGTGGCAGTAAAAAAAACTGCCACAAAAATCTCAAAAAAAAAAAAAACATTTCCACAAAAATCTCGCAATTTAAGTTTATATCTTGGAATTCTGACTTTTTTCTCAGAATTTCTTCCTAGCAATAAAAATAAAAAAGGTAACTATAACTTCTCTCAGAATTTTGACTTTTTTTTCCCACACAACTGCAAGTTCATCTCTCACAATTCTCACTTTTCTTCTCGGAATTGGGAGTTTGTATCTTGCAATTTTGTGCATAAATCTATCAAATTCTGCAGCAAATTGGTGTAAACAAGCTTCCATAGTTTTTAATAATAATAAGAAATGTTTTTTGGGCAGCAAATCGGCATATTAGAATGACTTCTGAAGGATTACGTAACACTGACGACTAAAGTAATGATGCTGAAAGTTCAGCTTTCCATCACAGGAATAAATTACATTTTAAAATATATTCAAATAGAAAACAGTTTTTTAAATTGTAATAATATTTCACAATATGAATGTTTTTACTGTATTTTGATCAAATAAATGCAGCCTTGGTGAGCATAAGAGACTTCTTTTAAAAACATTTAAAAAATCTTATTGACCCCAAATTTGAACAGTAGTTACAAATAACTACAAATATACCTATAAAATGCACTTTACACTTTAAATCATATATATTTTTCCCACATTACATAAGGCTATTGAGAACTGTGATGAAAATGTGCTTAAATGTCATGAAAAAAACTACATGGACCTAAAATAAATAAGAACTAAAAATATTCCTTATGCAAAACAATTTCTTATTTCCTTCACTTGATTTTTGGATGAAAAATGACTTGCAGAGATGCATCCAGTGGCGCTTACAAAAAAAGAGACCTACCTCAATCCATCATGGAATAAAAAAATAATCACTTTCCCAAAATAAGCAAAATCTCTTCCGTGTATGGGGATCTGACATTTACCCCAAGAGAAATCTCTCTCCCCCTCCCATCTGACAGATTGATTTACCCTAGTATCCTCTAACTCCCTCTGGAGTTTATCTGCTTTGGTCTTTTCAAAGAGAAGACTCTGTTCGAGCTCCTTAATGTGGGCATGCTCCAGTTTGGTCTGCGTCTGTTAGTAGACAGAAGAGGAAAAGAGAGAGACAACACCAACGGCGCGGTCACGTGCCAGCCAAAAGCCAAGTACGAAGAGCTTCATGCAGACCTTGACATCATCCTCCTCTATGAATGAGGACAAAGACAGCAGTGACACACGCAGACAGCGGCGTGCATATGGAAGATCGCATTAAAAAAAAACAAGAACACAAAGACATGAAACAAATGCGGCTCAAAGAGCAGGCCGATAAAAGAAAGATGGAGGGGGTCAACAATAAAGGAATGAAGAAAGGAATGAAATGTGTGAACGTGATCAAAGATGAAAAAAGAAGAATGCAGTGAATGAATGAACAAATAAAGAGAATAAGGTGAATGAAGCATCAAAGAATCAAAGAGTCAATGCTACAAGAACTACAAACAGAAGTGATGCACTGTTTCTTATGAAAGAAAGTTTAATAGATCTTCTCCAAAGTGATTTTTGAAGAACTTGACCCTCATGTAATAACATGAGTTGATCTTGAGACAAAATGAATGAATGAAAATATTTATCTATCTATAGTGGCCATTCGTTTACAAATACCTTTCTATGAATGAATCATTGAATTAATCTATCTGTCTGTCTATCATCTATCTATCTACCTATCTATCTATGTGGTCATTAGTTTACAAATACCTTTCAATGAATGAATCAATGAGTCACTGAATCACTGAGTCAATGAACTACTGAATTAATGAATCAGTGAATCTATCTATCTATCTATCTATAGTTGTGGTCATTGATTTACAAATTCCTTTCTATGAATGAATCACTGAATCAATGAGTCACTGAATTAATGAAATCTATCTATCTATCCATCTATCTAACTATCTATCTATAATTGTGGTCTTTAGTTCACAAATACCTTTCTATGAATGAAACACTGAATCAATGAGTCACTATATTAATCAATTAATGAATATTAATGAATCAATGAATCTATTTCTTTCTATCTATCTATCTATCTATCTATCTATCTGTTTAAAACAATGTTTACATATATCTACTTTTCCCCTGTGAATTAGTCTTGCTAAAATATAAGTATAAAGCCTGATCTTTTCATTTCTGCATTAACACAGACTGGTTTGTTAAAGACAGGTGACTGCACCGGTCTGCTTATATCCAGTTTCATTCATTGTAAATGTATATGATAGGATCAATTTACCTCTAGGTCACCTTTGGTAATACAAGCTTCCTCTACACGGAACTGCAGGTCCTCCACTTTTCTGTGGGACAAAACGTACACTGTAAGCCCTCAACTGTTTCTTCACGTTCACAATAGTGCATGTTTCTATGCAGCAATCAGTTAATATAAAAAAGTATTTTTAATTATAAGAGGTTACCTTTTTTCCTCTTCCAGTTGATTCATCAGCTCCACTTTATCTCTGTCTGCAGTCTCCACAAGTCTCCGCAACTGGTCCAACTTGGCTTCCATCTCCAGAGCGTACTAAAAAAACACGCAACTCATGTGAGTCTCATTTATCATCCCAAATATGATGACTTTTACATAATGATGCCATAGAGCGGCTGCTGACCTGTTCCTGGCCCTGTCTGAGCAGCGCCAGCTCTTGCTGCACCTCTCCAGCATGACTTGTGGCTCGTGCCACTTCCGTCCTCTCCAGGTCCCGCTCGGCCAGAAGCTGCTCGATGTGCTGCTGCTTCTCCTTCAGGGCCTCCTGCAGGGCCGTGGTGCCTGAGATCTTCCGCGCGTACCTTGCCGACGTCTCTGTGAGCTGAGAGATTATTGACAGGTATTATTTCAAATATTAATTGAAGAAAAGCGTATTCTGTGAATGAAAGATATGGGACTGTACCAGGCCTGCTCGGCTGGGTTTGCCTCCAACTGAGGAGGTGACAGAGCTGAGGGAACTAATGGAGGATGCACTGGGGCTGTTCTTTAGGGTCGACCTGCGCCTGGAGGATTTGGATTTAGCAGGTGTGGTGGATGGGAATCCAATGCGGGTGACTTTGTGAGTAGGAGCGAATAGTCCGTATTTTGGTAGGCACTGGAAATACCTATGTGAGTGAAGCATAAAAATATACCACTACTGTTAAAAAGTCTGGAGTCAGTATGACTTTTAAATGTTTTTGAAAGAAGTCTCTTATGCTCACCAAGGCTTCATTTATTTGATCAAAAATGCAGAAAAAACTAAAATATTGTAAAACATTGTTACACTTTAATGTAAGTGTTTTCTATTATAATATATTATAAAATGTAATTGATTCCAATGATGCACAGCTGAAAGCATCATTACTCCAGTCTTCAGTGTCACATGATCCTTCAGAAATCGTACTAATATTCTGATTTCTTACAATTATCAATGTTGAAAACAGATGTGCTGCTTATTACTCTTGTGGAAACCAGGATACATTTTTTCAGGATTCTTTACTGAATTGAAAGTTCAAAAGAACAGCATTCATTTGAAAAAGAAATCTTTTGTAACATTATAGATATCTTTGCTGTCACTTTTGATCAATTGAATGTGCCTTTGCTGGATAGAAGTATTAATTTATTTCAAAAAACCTCTTAAGAAAATTATTGACCCCAAACTTCTTTATCATTTAGCTCACAATAACTTTCCATAAAGACATTTCAGAGTAGCCCAAGGTTAAAGCCACTATAAAAAAGCATTAACAAAACATTTTACTTCCATAATGAGACATATTTCAGAATGAAACAGGACACATATAATTTTTCCATTGGAACTGAACATGAAAAGTGAACTTTATTATCTATAGATGAAAAAAAGAACCTAGTAATTTCACATGTCTCTACTATAGTTTTTAATGGGATATCAAGAATATCTTAAAACTCTGGTTAGATTCACCTAGATAAGTAAAGACCTGAAAGATCTTTTAGAAATGTGTTTTAAAACAGAATGTCCTGTTCCCAAGGGTTGATCTTATGTAATTCTAACAAATTGTGGCCTTACCTTGCACCAGCCACTGCCCCATCATTCTTGCCAAGAGGCTCGTCCAACTCAACGCCGCACCAATCACCTTTCGCAAAGTCAGTTTCGCCCAGAAAACGCACGACACCTGCCTTGGTTCCACCAACCTGAGGAATGCAAGCAAAAAGTTCCCTCAAACTTCCCTCAAGGAGTCACTAAGCATGAAGACAGACCAGAGACAGGCCTTACCAGCACACGATCACCCAACTTCAGTTCCCGCTGCAACTTCTTGGCCGAATCAGTCTCAGACAGATTGGATGCAGACTCGCTGGCAGCCCTGGTTAGGTTTGTTGAGGTCTTGGTGGTTGCACTTGTGGTTTGAGTGACAGGAGCAGGATCTTTGGCAGGGGAGTTGGACGTCTTGTTGGCAGGCGTCTGCGTGCCATTGGCCTCACGCTCTGGCATGGGAGTGCGGGACAGTTTGGAGGGCCGAGTAAATATACCTCGCAAGTCCGCGCACTGGAAGTAGCGCACTCCGGCCACAGAGCCGTCGTTCTTCCCAATAGGCTCGTCTAGAACTATTCCCGCCCACTGGCCCGGTGCAAACTGGGTCCCTCCAATGAACCGCACATAACCCGGTTTATTTCCATTGACCCAAACTCGTTCGCCAACAGAGAAATCTGCCGCAACATCTTGGGTCGTATTAGAGGTTGGGGATGTTACAGCCTTGGCGCCAGCTACAAGTCGCAACAATAAAAGCACGTCAGGTCTGAATCATTGTGTTTCTTATGTAAGCTACAGGTGACTCACCTGAGGTGGGCGAGGTTTTGGTTGGCGTTGCAGCTGGTTTACCAATCTTGGTGGGTGGTTTGAGACCACTCGGCTTTCCCGCACTCATTTTCCCTGCTTTATGCACACAAATGTGCTATTCCTGCAGGGCCTGGAAAAATGTCAACTCTCCCTGACCAGAAAAGATTCCCTAAGAGAAGAAAATACAATTTCAAATAGAATTTTATTTGTGTTTAGTCATTTTTTTAATTGTGTGATAAAGCCCTAAAAATGTAAAAAGTATCATAAAGACAGGGTAGGTGGTTTGGTTCAAAAACATTTTTTGTTATGCTGGTTAAAATTCTTTACACATTGTGTTACTGAAAGAAATTATGGCATTAAAGTATGAATATAATTCTCTATTATCTAGCAGTGTGCTAAAGTTATTATGTAAGGTTAAACAAAGATACTATGAATTAGGTGATAAACCCCATAACCTACTAGCGCGGCAATTAAGACAACATGAAGCTGCTAATGCCATATATCAAATTAAGAACAAAGAGGGGAAAATAATAACCAATCCAAAGGAAACAAATCAAAATTTTGCAGAGTTTTATGCAGAGGTTTATACTTCCATAGGGAAATCTGACCAGAAAAATATTGATAGTTTTATAGAAGGACTACACT
>JAFVLL020020823.1:0-11619 GCA_021397915.2 Tor tambroides | reverse complement strand
TACATATGATACGCATCTACACCACAACCCTAACCCTACCCTCGCGTAGCATAGACACGCCAAAGTCCATTTTTGCGTATCAATACCACGAGTTTACGTTTTTATTTGGCGTACTATTTATACGCACTTTCATGAGATAGGGTGTTTTAAAATATATTAAAATAGTATACAGTTATTTTAAAATGTAATATTTCACAATATTACTATTTTTGCTTTTGACTTTATTTGTGGCCTTGCAGCCTAAATGAACTATATATATATATATATATATATATTTTCATATAATTTATATTATAAATATAAATGTTACATATGTTTCTTAAATACATACGTTTAATTAAATTAAATATATACAATTAGAATAAAATCAACTTTCAGCAAAATATTCATAGACGTACTACTCTTCTGTAGACAGTGAATGAACTATTTTCTCCGTCTCCCTTCCCTCCCCTCTTGTTTACGTCTCATCGATAAATGGCCACCACAGATGTGGCTTTTTTTTTTCTTTCATCTTTCATGCTCAAAAGAACATGAGACCCATTTGACAACAACCCCCCTGACCCGAGCCGCTTCAGGCTATACATGAGACAGTCTGGCCAAGCTGAACACACCAGAGCAAAATAATACCCAAAAGCCTCTACTCTAGGGATTACTCCAGTCTCTCTCTCTCTCTCGTTTGCTTCTCTCAGGCCTTTCTGCCTTCCAGCTGCAGGGGCCTCCTGTGATCCTGGGCCACTGTCCTGCACCCACGGGGGAAATGAGGGCTGCTGAGCCGCGTGTGGCTTTGGTGGAGAGAGTCTAGGGGGTTTAAAGTGTGTGTGTGTGACCGCAGTATGGCTGTATGTTGTGCTCAGTCAAACGGTTAAACGCAGCTTTTTGTCCACCTACAGCTGCTGCTGTCTGCGTGCCACCTTTCCTCTGTCTGAATTTGTGTTGTTGTGGTTGTTTATGCCCAAGCCCTGTCAGGCGGGCACAGCGCTGCAGTCAACAATCTCCTCCTGGGCTCCCATAGGGCCTCTTTGCACATTTTCCTTCCTTTAGCCTGCTAGTGACCTTGCGTTTGTGGTCATAAGCCTTATTTCCTGATTACAGTACATAAAGCAGTTGGTGTTGGAACTCTACAATGATTTATTGATCATTGTATAACTGTATCTGAACAAGATCACCTAAACTGCTTCTTTATTTGTGATCAGGGCCTACAACTAACACTCACTAAGTGCCAAATGCGGGTAAAACTCAGTGTTGGCAAGTGTATGAAACAGTGCTGCTCGCCAGTTGGCCCATAACTTTTTTTAATTAATTCTAATAATGCCTGAGACCACAATGTGGTTTAGTGTGATGATCCAATTGCAAAGACTATGCTATTTCCTTGTGAAAACAAGCATACATATTAGTAATATAATTCTACTATTATTCTGCATAATAATAATAATAATTATTATTATTATTATTATTGACAACAAACAAGAAACATCACCTAATTTCATCCAATATTATTCAATCAAATTATACAAATTAAATAAATAATTGAAAGAAATATCACTATTTGAATTTCTATAATAATAATAATAATAATAATAATAATTATTATTATTATTATTATTTATGTTATGTCTGAGAAAGCAATGTGGTTTAGTGTGATGATCAAATTCCAAAGACTATGCAATTTCCTTGTAAAAACAAGCATAAATATTAGTAATTTAATTCTACTATTATTATGTATAACAATAATAATAATATATATATATATATATATATATATATATATATATATATTTAAATGAAGTAATGCACAAAGTTTCACTGGCCCATAAGAAAATATTTATCACCAGTAAAATTTCTCAAGTCACTAGCTATTGACAGGTGTGGCAATTTTAGGCCATATTTGTGATAGTTGCTGATCACAGGCTTTTATTGATTTTAAACAAGTGTTGTTTAAGCACTTGGAATGTTTTTACAAGTTTGTCGTCTTCAGGATTTCATGGTTTTTCAGTTGTAACCTTGGCCGAGCCACTGGAGACCATTTTAGGGCTTGATATTCTTAAACGTATGGATGGCTGTCCATGCATACGACATATAATTCTTTCACAAAGCCATTCTTCCTGAAGGTCGGTGAGGCAGGGTAGATGCATTCTTTCCCTCTGGGGCCCGGAGGACAGAGAACGGCGTTTGTTCATAGACACAGCTGTTGATTGTTATTGGATGTTGGCTTGCACCAAGGTCTCTGAGAAGCAGAGAGCCAGAACCGGAGAGCATTCGCCTTATTCACTATTGTTGTGCTTAATGGACAGAAAATTACAGACAGGAGCTGCCATGTTCTGCCTTTGTCTCTTGCACACAAAGGAACGAGAAGACAATTTGAGTCTTGAACCAAAGAGACAAGAAATCAGAATTCCTCTCGAAGGATAAGTCATTCAAACACGCCACTAGAAAGCTTGACCACATTGGCGACTCTATTCATACTTCTGCTCTGTTCAGTTGTTTGGTCTGAACTTGAGTTTGATTCTTCCACCTTCCCCTACATCCACTGGCATGTTTTGGCATTGTACTATTGTCTTGTGCATCATTAATGTGAGCTAATAGCTAGAGCTAGTTTTGTCTGAACCTTAGTAGCTTGTATTCACTAATACCTGAGAATTTACTGTTGAATTCCTTTATATCTTGTGGTTTTATTATTATTTTTTCCCCCCTTTTTTATTTAATGTTGTTTTTCAATTTTGTTTAAAAGCATTTGGAGCACTTTTTAGTGCTATACTGCTATACAAATAAAGTAGTAGTAGTAGCAGTAGAAGTAGTAGAAGTAATAATAATAATTATTATTATTATTATTATTACTGATGAACATTATTATTATTTTATTGATTTATTTATTTATTATTTAATTTATTTTTATTCTATTATTTTAATAAGTTTTTTGTATTTTTTTCCCTAAAAATAAATTTAAAAACTACTACTACTAATTATTATTAGTAGTAGTAGTAGTAGTAGTAATATTTATATATATATATATATATATATATATATATATATATATATAATGTATATGTATATGATATATGTCAGTATAATTTCAGTATAACATCAGTATAAATTTTAGAAAAGTCTCCTTAAATCTGAACATTCTTAGAGACCAAAATAGAGATTAAAGGGTTTGTTTTCGGTTACCATTCTGTGAATTACACCCTGTTTTGACAGTGCTTTCACACTAAAAACAAGAGCTTAAACAATACAGTTTTGCTCATAGTAAATGACTACAACTGCGCCAGTGTTGCTTTTCCCCAGCGTCTTGCCCCGTTCACCCCTTCAACCCTCAAACACCAGCCCTTCCACTTCCCCAGAGATGGATTGTTGTTTACAATGTATGAGTGAAATAATATTTCTGTGCTTTACTGCGGTCTCCCTCTGGAAGGCACCATTACAACAGTAACAGAGGATTAATTAGAGCTTGTCCCCACAGAGACATTTGAGGCTCCAGTCCTGGTCAAAGGGGAAGCATTAGCTAGTCAGCACGAAGGTAGTTGTGGTAAAGCGCATCCCAGGTAATTAATAGGCCTGAGGTGAGGGTAAGTGTTATTTATTTGGGTTGGCCTTGAGACATTTTATAGCTTCAGTGAAGGAGGTTTCATTTAATGTTGCTCAGTGTAGTGAGGTTTCAGAGCAAATATATCTAACACACAGTGTGCAGCACCCAAGCTGCCAGTAGAGGGGGTGAGCAAAAGTGCATCCATCCTACATACCTGGGAATTAAATCCTTATTATCTGGACACTAACTTTTGCTCACAGAGTTATGATTACATCCTCTGAGAACCTGACGTAAATATTCTGCATGTGTAATCTAATGAATTATTCATTGTAGTGACTCTCTGATTGGACAGAATCTTGAGACTTCAGCGACCGCCCACTCGCATGAAACTCTGTGCATGATGTAACTGAGTTGGTCTTCCTACACTTCTTATATATTATACAATATATACAACTTGTATACAATATATACAACATATTATATATATGTAAATATGTATATTTTGCAATAAATTTGTTAATAATTAACATTTTTTAAAATCTATATTTAAAATATATAATAATTTAGAAAAAAAATATACATTACTGTTCAGTTTTTTTAAGAAGTGTCTTATGCTCACTAAGGCTCAATTTTTTTTATAAAAAAAATATAGTGAAATATATATAAAATAAATAAATATAAAATAATATATATATATATATATATATATATATATATATATATATATATAATATAACATAAAATTGTGAAATATTGTGAAATTGTAAAAGTTTTGTCTTAATATATTTTTATTGTAATTTATTCCTGTGATGACAAAGCTGAATTTTCAGCATCATTACTCCAGTGTTCAGTATCACACGATTCTTCAGAAATCATTGTAATATGCTGATTTGATGCACAAGAAATATTTCTTATTATTTCCAATGTTGAAAACTGCTTACTGTGCCATTTAATATTTTTCTGGAAACTGATACATTGTTCTTCTTTGATTAATAGAAAATCCAAAAGAACAGCATTTATTTGAATAAATCTTTTGTATCATTAGAAATGTCTTTACTGTCACTTTTGACCAATTTAACCATTTCTCAATAAAAGTATTTTTAAAAAAGTCTAAAAAATCTTGATAGTGTATATTATTATAAGTCATAATGTACATGTGTTGCATTTTTTTATTTAATGTCATAATGCCACACCTATTTTTCCACTAAAAAAGACTAGGTCATTTTTTTTAATGATTTAAAAAAAAAAAAAAAGCATTATAATACCTTAAATCCTGCAGAGAGAAAATGAATGAGAAAAATACTTCTGCATTCCAAAAAATAAAAAATCGGGGTCACTTTTGCACTTTATGAACAAATGATAAATTAAGAAACACATTTTTACTATAATAAATATTAATTTGTCATTTAAGTAACATTTATAAGTAACTTGTGACAGAGTCAATCCCCAGGTAAATACCTTGTGTATCTTTCTCCAGGTAGTACAGACTTTCTCCTTGGCAGCACCCAGTTACTTCTTTACCAGAAGGACACGCCCACTCGTCTCTTCAGCTGCAGGAACTAGAAGAAAGGAAACAAAGAAAGAACAAAACAGACATGCAACACTTGTTTGCAGCATATAAGGGTTTGTACTCTGCCAAAACACTGTATACGCCCTCAGCTTAACGGACAGCGCTTTATTTCCACCTCTACTAGTAGTCTCATACATATAAGAGCGCCTGCTGAGTTCAGGGGAAGGCTCACATGACACTGCCTACCCACTATACACCCACAGACAGCCAGACATTCCAGCTACAATGCGAGCGTTTGGATCTGAAGCCATTTTGAAGTCGCCATGCCCGTAATCTATAAAGGGATACGAGAATACGGTTGGGAGGAGGGAGGATTCTGGGATGAAGCGAAGCGTTTCCATATGGACAAGAAGGAGGAATACCTGGAAAAAAGCCACTAATCTTTGGCTGTGAAGTTGAGGAGTTTTTAACGCTAATAAACGCGCCATTGGCAAAGTGCTCGCCATAAGGAGGGCCGGCTACATCAGGCCTGTCTTTCCTCAAGAGGGACGTAGTGTTGTCACATGTGGTCTTAGCTCCTTGGAACGCACTCAAAGACTCACTATTAGGGTAAGAAACTCACTTCCAAACCCTCCGAGACACAAAAAAGCCCTCAAACTCTTGGGGAAGACTGAAGAAAGTGAGGCTTCAAAGGCACGACGGCTCCTTTTACAGGTTGAAAAAATGAGATAAGAACAGTCAACCGTCCAATTTTGTAATTGTGTGTAAAGGTAAAGGGCCGTGCGTTGTCTCGCCTCCGACATTTGGCACCGTGTCTGATGGGCCCGGAGTGTTTCAGAGGCAGGTTTGCGCTCCCGACTCGCATAAACAGAGCACTAGATCCGGTCGCACCGCCAGTCCCGCGAGTTTGAGAAATGTCAACATCAGACCCACGGGTTGTTTCGCTCTCCACATTCGCTGGCCTTCCGTCTTTCCCCCTGCATATGGCCACAGGATCAGACAGCTCGCGTCGACACGTCTCGACTCGGATAGCCTCAAAATGCCATCTTGTAGAGACATTATCCGACAGTACGGGGCAAAATGAGAAACGGGGAGGCAGAGGTAGACCTACGTTGATCTGGGATATGTCAGCGGCGCGGCACTGGAGATCCACCTCCTACCCTTTTCCGTCACCGGATTGGGCGCAGCGGATGCTCCCGGGTATCTGCAGCGCATTAAGAGCACAGGGGAAAGAAACTCGGAAATACTGCCGTGGAGACGAGGATAAAAGTGTAATAATGTGCATGACGATAGGTCCTTTTCACACCGCTCAAACCGTATTACTAGACCTGTCCTCAAAGGCGAGAAGGAAAAGGACAGTTGGAGAAAGAGTAAATGACAGGGACCAAAAATAGTGGCAAAAGGAGAAACGGTGGGAAGGACAGAACCCGAAGGGGGGTCGCGCGCGGGCGAGACAGAAGCGGAGCGAGAGAGAGCCGGAGTCTTAAAAAAAACTGTATAAGGTTTGTCAGAGGAACAAAGGAGATAGGATATCCCTAATCCCTGCAATATTAATGTCTAAAATGTCATTAATAAGCTCAGGATTCTGAGCCTGAGACCACACTAGGATGAAGGTACCTGCCAGGGCTTGTCTGACAGGGCCTTGGCTAATGAATGAATATAAAGCTACTCCAATCAATCACACAGGATTTATCTTCGCCCCGAGTATAGGTGAGGTCTGGTATGGGGTGACCACGACTGTCAAGCATGCTGAAGCAGCAGCCAAGAAACTGTCGTGGCATTACAATGAGGCTTGTATTAATGGGCGCTTGTGCTTTTCTGCCATGTGGGGGAGCAAGCGCAAATGTGCGAGTGTGTGTGGGCCACCATTTCTGGCCATATTTTAATTTTAGTAAATGAAATGACATCGCTGGGTCATTAACTCCAGGTTTGGTCGCTTTACCCTGGGCAAATGGAGGCTGACAAATGTTTTGTTAGCCTCGGTTGTCCAAGTAATGTCGTGTGGTGCCAACGTGGAATCAATCTTGATGGTTTGTATGTAAATAGTCCGAATGATTTATGTAAATTGGTTTGTGAAAATTAGATTTACAGTAAATATATAGGTAGACCGGGGCTAGATGTCACAGTGGTTTTGTATGTTAGTTTCAAACTCCAAGTTCTTGTTCAATTAGGATCATTTTTGTCCTCCATACTGAAATTCCAATGACATACTGTGTAACTTTTCAGTAAACAAGTGAACACTTTACAAAATCACATTAGCATACATTCAGGGGTATTTTTTCATCCTGGCTGCATTTATTTAATCAAAAAAAAAAAAGTTGTGAAATATGATATGCAACTGATAAAATAACTGTTTTACATTTGAAAATATTTTAAAATGTAATTTATTCTTGTGATGGCAAATCAGCCATTACTCAAGATCATCCATAAATCACATTAATATGCAAATAGAAACTTTCTTATTATTATCACCATTGAAAACAGTTATGCTGCTTTTTTAAAAAAAAAAAAATTATTTTGGGAACTTTTTTTTTTTTGTATAGAAAGTTCAAAAGAACAGTGTTTATTTCAAATAGAAATCTTTTGTAACATTATACACATCTTTATTGTCACTTCTGATCAAATTAATCCATCCTTTCTGAATAAAACATCTATTTCTTAAAAAAGTACCTGACCCCAAATGATCTAAAATTAAATATAAATTATAATATTTGTTGGCCAAAACAATGCTATTTTTGTGTGGTACCTCTACTTTTACTGTTTTGTGAAATCTTTTTTATGCAACCAAATTAGTTTGATTCCCAGTGAAATGCTTCTATAGTAAATGGTCTTGGACACACTAAACCTGACAGCTGCACCCAAAATAGCAATATATAGGCTATATGTCATTCCTAAAAAGACTACCATTCCCTGTTCTTTAGGCTGTAATACATGTCTGTGACAACAGCACAGTCACTAATTACTAGGCTAACAGCTAGTTTGGACAGCCTGTGAGAGCTCAGCATGCAAAGTAGCTTTTGCTTGTCCAGCAGAAAGGTTACAACGTCCATGTCACCGAGGTCCAACTAATTACATGTATATTTTCACGTACCAAAGTCATCGCTGGAAATTTCTGCTCTCTCCGCATCTCACTGTAATCTCAGCATGTGGTATTGTCCTCTCAGATGACATTTGTTGCAAGCTGTAATATAAACGCTCATTAGAGAGTTAGCCAGGGACGAAGAAACAAAGAGGTGCCCTTGTATCTAGTTCAGTGGCAGGCTATATTTTGATGCACTAACCCCAATCATGGGTTTGTGGCAAGTTGAGATTAAATGCACAACATTTAATGCTCAAACATATGTTTTTAATTGCCGTAAAATTAATAAAAACAGGTTTAATTATGGTCTGTGGCTCTAAAATGGCCCATTAGCCCTGTCTAAAATGGCACCTTTGCCGTTGCCATCCAAGAATTAAGCCTAAATTGGGGTCAATTTGAGTCTGTTAGTCATTCCACTTGAAGGTGCATCATAACATTCACACCACAGGTGTGATCTGCAGAATTAGAGTTCCCTGCACCAGCGTGTACACGGTGCCAAATGACTTGTTCAAACAGACTACTTCACCTCATCAAAGCACTGCCTTCATATCCACTGGGCAGGCATGTCCAAATAAGCTGTGAAAATATTTATAGCCTCTCACTGACTATCCTCTCATTAGCGAGCACTTTTCTCCTCGCGCTGCCAGTTGCCAAAAAAGCGGAGAGTGAAATTTATTTTGAATATTCAAAAGGAGATAATCAGCTTGTGTGCCAGCAGTGTGCGGCTCTGTTAGGCATGTGCATGGCATGGCGGCTAAGGGTGCACGTCTCTCACGGCTTTCCATGGGTGTTACCTGAGTTGGTTTTCTTTTATCTGAAAGTGGACCGTATGGTTTGGTGAGACTAATCAGGCTGATGTGTGTGAGGCGATGGCATGTTTTTAATACATCCACATATGTCATATGTTGTACGGTGTATTTGATCTTTGAATATGCACATATGTCTTATTTTGTTGTAAGAAAGCTTATGAATATATTTATTCAGACTATATTGAATGTTATATATATATATATATATATATATATATATATATATATATATATATATATATATATATATATATATATACACACCTTTAAGCAGCACAACTGTTTTTAACACTGAATAATAATAATAATAAATGTTCCTATAAATAATATTAGAATAATTTCTAAAGGATTATGTAACTGAAAATTAGAGCATGGCTACTGAAAATTCAGCTTTACCTTCTGAGGAATAAATGGCATTTTAAAATACATATTGAAATATAAAAAAAGCTATTTTAAATTGTATTAATATTTCACAATATTACTATTTTTACTGCATTTTTGAATGAATAAATGCAGCCTGGTCAGCATTCTATTGTTTTTAAAATTAAGCTAATAATAATCACTGTAGGTTAAGAATAAAATATTTAATGAATATTTAAGAATATTTTTTATATAAATATTCTGTATTTTAATTTTAAATTGTATTTATTTTTAAATATTCTGTAAGAGTCTTCTTTCAAAAAATATTATAAAAATCTTTCCAACCCCAAACTTTTGAATGGAAGTGTATGAATATACTAACTTACTAATTGCTTTTTAAAAATTGCTTCATTTTTTCATAATTAAGTGGCAAATGCCTATATGTCAATATATCAAATGAGACCTGTCAGCAATGGGTATGCATCAATAAATTCTTTACATTCACTATGTCACTGTCAGAGTTAATATCTAAACTTGCAAGAGTACACTCAATGACTTTTGTTGCCGATATGCCCTCGCTGTCAAATAGACAAACCAAAAAAAGACCGGAGTGGATTGTGCTGATGGTTAGTAGTGACCAGACCAAAGTCAACTCACAGGCAGAAGGCTATTTGTTTATCACCGTTTAGTTTCAGGTTATATTTTAGAGGGGTTGTGGCTGCTTGTGTACCAGGTGGTGGACGCTCAGCAACGCTGGGGGATGAAGCTCTGGAGGAAGACATTGACAGTGGACATTGATAGACACAGATAAGGGCTCGGAGGGACAGAGCTTTACCGAACACCGGACCCTGACCTTCCCTTTCCAACAACAAAAAGAATGCTGTTTCCAGTGGGATTCAATCAAATGTGTGTCCTGACAATGCTGACGCCATGGGGTTTGTACCAGCAATGACATGCTCAAAGTGTTGCAGGAGTCACGGCCTTGTCTGACAGATTATCTGATATTATGCTGTGGTATGGAAAATTGCCTTAGCACTGGCCATTTTTTGATAAAAGGAAATGTACAAAACAGGCTAATGAATACAGAGCCATGATTAAAGCTTATAAAGCAGGCAAAATGTTCTGTTTTTTCCCTGTTTTCTTTACTTGAAATTAAATAAACTAGGAAAGCTTATTTCTGGTTAGGTAACTGTGACTTTTAGTCTCAAAATTCTGAGAAAATTGTCAGAAATGCAGGATATAAACAGAATTATGAGTTATGAACCAGCAATTCTACAAAAAAAAGTCCAAAATGTGAAATATACTGTAAACTCGCAATGGCGAGAAAAGATATCAGAATTGTGAGATAAGTAGCAATTACCTTTTTATTTAAATTCAGAAAAAAATAAAATAGAATCAAAATTGTAAAAAGTCTGAAGACTGGCTTCCATGATAAATGTTAACTGGGAAAAATATCTATCTATCTATCTATCTATCTATCTATCTATCTATCTATCTATCTATCTATCTTAGCTAGCTGGCAGGGCAACATTTCTCATTTTCATTTAGTTTAACTTCATATACTCAAATAACTAAAACTAAAATAAAAACCTTTCTTTTTTGTGTTTAATGTCTATATGCCATTATATCAAATGAGACCTGTCAGCAATTGGCATTAATTGCTTTATTACTTTCTTCAAGAATTCATGAGAGTACATCCAACACAAGATTACTTACGAACAACCCATTAAATTGAGGACCATAGTTCATCTTGTGGATGAAACAGCAGGACTATCTGAAGCTATTTGAAAAACACAAAAAACAGGGCACAAGTACCAGTTGTGGACTGGCGTTGCGCCACCAAGGCATTCGTTGTTCCCTTGAAGCACCTCTGAAACTGAGTTTGAAAATGGCATCTGGCTACCCTCAGTGTGTTCCACTTCTCCTGCTGATCTCTGGAGAGGAGGAGGCAGATCTGCTGACTCCACACTCATGGGTCGACCAACAAAGGCAGCTCTGAGACTTTGCTCCCTGGATCCTGTAGTGACGGGCTTGGCAGGCCACAGACATAATGAGCTCCAGACCAGGGAGAGTGCAGCATTATCACCCTGGAATTTAGTAGTCGGGTCGGGCGGGAGGGATTGAGCCCAGTCTGACCCAGCTCAGCTGTGGGAGGCCCGGGCATGTCACGCACTATACCGGTTCAGAGTTTCTGGAACTTTCTCCACACAAGCCCAGAATCTTCCCTGCTGTCATGTATGGAGGTCACATCCCAAGAGAACACTTTCACATTTGCTTGAGTGCGAGAAAGAAAATGCCGCACTGCATGATTTGATTATTTATTATCTTGAGAAAATTG